>ML824032.1:0-67574 GCA_009831015.1 Picea engelmannii | reverse complement strand
GACATATGGTAGCAGGTCCTGTGGATCCGGGAGCTGAACCAAGAGAGCTAATGCGTAGGGAGCGCGTCGGAATTCGGGGAATCGCGAGTCTTGGGGGTGAATGAATCTTGATACTAGAAACCCCGAATCCCGATATAGAATCGGGGATTGGCATTTCACTAATACGAGTTTATGGAGATTTCTCATGTATGGGAGATTAATCCCAAAATTTTTAAATTATGATAGTGGGTGTGTTACAGAATTGGTTAGAATCCACGAGGTAAATTTGGACAAAATCTCTATTTTCTGTTGTTTAAATTGTCTTTCTGAATGCATAAATGGATTCAGTCTACAGAAAAACCCCTGGGACACTGAGATTATACAAACTTAGCCACTCAAATCGACAGATTCAACCATTCATCATCGGATTTTGGGCAAAATCAAACGAAAAAAGTCGCCAAAAAACCCCAAAAGTTAGAACGTACCCCTGGGACACTGGGATTATACAAACTTAATCACTCAAATCTACAGATCCAACCATTCATCACCGGATTTCAGGCAAAATAAAAAAAAAAAAATGACCAAAAAACCCCAAAAGGTATAACGTTTAGAATACTACTTTGCAATAAAACTCACCCAACAAACTGTTAAATACTGTATACGCAATTCACACAAAACAAAGGCTCAGTACGATTTCTGCCTCTATCACATGTCTTCCTTTCCCTTACGTTGTTATATATATATATGCAGATCTGAACAATTGGAGGACGTGATGTCCTATACAGACAACACAATATTGTTTGAGAATTCAGACTTTATCATGCTGCGTTAGTATTTGAATATTAGGGTTCTTCAATGAGATCGGGGGCGAGTCTTTTGTCTTTCCTACTGTCCATCTCCCTCTTTGTACGGCACTTTAGAGAAGCTCCACGTCGGTTGTGATCTCCTTCAAATTTAAGCATTGCCAAGGCCTCTCAGGGTGTTTAAGGAAGAGTGTGTAATTGCGAAATTTTAGTTCATATCTCCATCAGCAACCGATCTGTATTTGTTTTGGGCACTCTTCATCACCAACACATAATCAAGCAGCGCATCCGTTTTCCCCTAACAAGAGCACCGGCAATCACCAACTCCACGTGATTCTAAAACGTTTGAATCCATAATCGAAGTTGGAATCTTATGGAACTGATCATTCCATTTAGACTAAAATTCCTTCCTTCTTGCCTACTAGTCACATGAAGCAGATTTTTAATGCGGATCATTCAGAAAGAGGAGAAGATTACAAGATCAAGGTTAAGATATCTGCAAAGCAGCTCTCTGGGATTTCTTTTTTGCCGTAAAATGTAAGAAAAAAGCTTTGACGACCAATCGCCCACTTGCGAACAAATTGAAGCATGGGTGAATATTGCTGCTATAATTTCTATCTCCTTGCTACTGATTCAATCCCAAAATATATACATCAAGTTTGTATAAGACTAAGTAAGTTTCTAGAAAGCTCATGTTTATTCCTTATAAAAATATTTGTTAACATATTCGCACTGGATTTTCTTCTGTGTGTATTTTCTCTAACTATAATAGCCCATCATCTAGCTATTGGCTAATCCAATGATATCTAACATCTATGTGCTTTGTCTTAGAATGGAATGTTGGATTTTTGGCAAGATGGATTGCACTTTGGCTATCACAATTCAGTACATATTTTTCTTGTTGCACACCTAGTTCTTCTAAAAACCTTCTCATGCAAAGCATTTCCTTGCATGCATGAGTTGCTGCAATATACTTAGCTTCTGTGGTAGAAAGAGCCACCACCTTTTGTAATCTAGATACCCATGAGACTGCACCTCCTACAAAAACATAGATATAGCATGTTGTGGATTTTCTAGAATCCATGTCACTTGCCATATCAACATCTGTAAATCCTTCCAACAAGGTATCAATACCTCGAAAGAACGAACAATAATCAATTGAACCTCTATATATCTTAAAGTCTGTTTAAGTGCCTTCCAATGTTCCTTTCCTTGGTTTGCAAGAAACCTACAAGTACAACTCCCATTGAATGTGTAATGTTAGGGCTAGTGCATACCATTACATACATTAGGCTTCCTACTACTATAGAAGCATATGGAATTCTGAACATTTCTTCATTTCCTTCAATACTAGTGGGGTATTGATTAGATGTTAATTTAAGATGAGAAACGAGTGGTGTAAATACAGGTTTTGCACCAACCATATTAAAATTTTCTGATACAACCATAATTTCCTTCTTTTCTTTACAATTTGCAACCCCAAAATTTGTCTTGTTGGTCCTAAATTCTTCATTGCAAAGGTCTTGTTTATTTCTTCTTTTAACATGGTAATCATCAACTTATCTTTTCCAAAAATCAACATGTCATCAACATATAATAATAAGACAATAAAATTACCATTTTCATCTATTTTAATATACACACAATGATTTGCATTTAGCCTTTTAAAACCATGATCAAGGAAAAAAGAGTCAAATTTCTTATACCATTGACGAGGGGCTTGTTTCAACCCATATAGACTCTTCTTATTAAGCATAAAAGAGTCAAATTTCTTATACCATTGACGAGGGGCTTGTTTCAGCCCATATAAACTCTTCTTCAACCTGAAGACCAAATTTTCTTTACCTTTTTCAATAAATCCCTCTAGTTGCTCCATATATATCTCTTCTTCCAAATTTCCATGTAAGAAGGTTGTCTTGAAATCTAATTGTTCCAATTCTAAATCTAGACCTTGTTCTTGCTCAAATACTTTCACCACTAGCCTTGCTTTAAATCTTTGTTGATTTTCATTTCCTTCATGTTTTATTCTATACACCCACTTGTACTTTAAAACCTTTCTCACTTTTGGCCTTCCAACTAAATCCCATGTCTTATTATCATGTAGGGATTTTAGCTCTTCTTGCATGGCCTTTTGTCATTTGATACCATTTTCTCCTTCACATGCTTCCTGAAAACAAGAAGGTTCACCTTTATCAGTCAATAAAATATATTGTGAGGGAGGATACCTTTGTGATGGCCTATGTGGCCTTGTAGATCTGCAAGTTGATAAAATTTGTGGTGAGATTTCTTTTAGTGGTTGTCGATTTTGTTGTTCTTCTTGTTGTTTATCATTTTCATTTTGTTGTAATAGCTACTCATTAATTGTTGGAAATTGTAATTACAAGTCCGTAAGATATTCACTTCTTTGCCGTTTTGTCTGTCAGTAGCCGAAATGTCAGTCAGACAGTTTGATAGTCTGCAAGTGCAAAGTCCCACGTTTACTCAAAAGTCAGTCGACAAACATAAGAGCTATAAATGGAGCAGATTTATATCTTCTCAAATTAAATTAAGTGGTTGAAGAGTCAGTCGTAGTTATGGTAGTGTTTAATGTTAAGTCGGTCTTAACTTATGTAGGAAGCCACAATTGGAGTCTATATAAGTCAGAGTTGTTTAGTTAATCTGATGATGCATAATGGATGTTGAAGAGAAGCAGTTGATCCACAGTGAAGAAGAATAGAGGTAGAGAGAACCAACATCAGCTGAAGAGTTGACAAAAGAAGTCATTAGAGTCGAAGCTCATTTTGTCATTGTATTCTGTAAACCGTGCGCACTGCGTCGAAGTTCATTAATATCAAATATTTTGTGTTTTTACAAGTTTCTATCTTATTTATGAGTTTACGTGCTAAGCATAGCATTGTGTTATTCTGCATTCATAAATCATTTCATTAAGTGTGTGTGTTTGTTATAAGCAAAATCTGTCAGTTGGGACAGATCCGACCTATCCGACTGTGAAGCCGGTTACAGCCTCTTCGATAGTTCGGCACAAGGCAGAGACTACCCGCACCTCAGGTGGTCCTTCGCCTGAGGCGGTATGAAGGGGAAAAAGAAAGGTGAAAGACTTACAAGAAGACTTTCTCAGCACCACCCACCCTGGGTGTTGTCCTTCCTTAATTTCCTGGATGGCCAAAATGGTCTGGGGGATGAAAGTTATGGATAGTGGGATGAAAACGAGCCGCTGATTTTTAGGACAACGAACTAAATAAAGCGAACAACGAGTTGTTCACTTCCTTAAAGCGTTGGAAAATGTCCCAGAATGGGTCCCCGAGATAAACCGGTGTCCTGGGTAATTAACCAATGGATGCCTTGAGTAAAAGGGTGTGAAACAAGGGTGAAAAGGGAGCTTAAAAGATACAACCAAGTACTTTTAAATGGCTATAAATTACGAAAAACAAGCCGTTCGAAGATTTCCAAACAGGGAAACAAGCTTAAAATGGCTTGATACCCCTCGGGGTGACCCGGGAAGTGATCCCGGAATTTTGTTAAATCAAAAGTGGGCTATAAAAGTGGATGAAAAACCTTGTTACAAGCTGTTACAGCTATGATATGAGGGAAAAGATTCACAACTTCAATTTTGGTTCGAGAGTGAAAACGTGGACTGATGAAAGGTCGACTTTAAAAGTATTTTATTGGTCAATTTTTAGTTTTTATCACATGCCTTGGCCACCACACTGTTTTGAAGGTTATCTCGATAAGGCAAACACATCTCGTAACTGTGCCAACCAGTATAAGAAGAGTAGTCCTAGCAGACCACGATGGTTAGGTTGAAGAGTGCCCCATGTAGTTCAAAGAAGCAGGGATTAACCACTTCTCGTCACTAGTGCTTTTGGGCTCTTAAAGCCACTTGGATGGAAGAAGGATACCTGCGAAAATGAAGAGGCTCAGGACCCCCCTAAAGAGGGTTTTTGCTGAGCTTTCCCAAACATAGTAGTATTCCAACCGAGCTAAGCTAATCAACTCCTTGATCGTGTGGTACTAAGGAAAGACCCCTCGACTTGTACTAGCTAGACAACGTTCGAGGGGCTCTTGATGAAGAGTCACTGGCTTTGACTCTTAATATCCTACAAAATTGAAATTGCATAAAATGAAATCCAGGCCATCCATGTGGTGAGGTCATGTCTTTCTTTCACAAGCATGCCTCCTGGTTACTGAATTTGAAATGTATTTAAAAATATATACATAAAACAAATAAATAGATAGGTGACATATATGTCACGGCTAAATAATATGTATATGTAAATATATAAATAGTATAAGTTTTTTTTCTCAGTGTATGGGGTGGACCCCTGAATTGTTTTCAAGTTTTTTTTGCGGAGTTTTGCATGTATTTAGCTTGTTGATTTTGCATTTAGGGGCAACCACCTGTAGATTAGTGAGCGAAAAGTGATACAATGAAAATATAGCAATATTAAATAATTACAAAATGACAATTACACTATTCAACCCAAAGGAACAGGTTGAGGCTCTTTGCGAGCGACAAAGCCGCCATATGCATGAAAGCCCCAACTAACTCCTTGTATGGGGATTGGAAATTTAGTGCTTGAAATATAAAAAGTGTGATGGTTATCTATGCAAGTATAAATCAGATTTTTAACATGAATTCACAAGTGAACTATTCAAACTACCTACACAAATCAAACTTTTAAACATTGGTATGTGTATTGAAAATTTTGGAGTGAGTGCAAGTGATAAGTAAAGTGAATATGAGAGTGATTGGGCAGATTTACCGATCGAAATATGTGTTTTTCTTCGCTGCCCTGCTGGCTCCTTTATCTCAAACAGGTCTCTAAGTGGTCCCCAACCGCTTAATAGAAGCAGAGTGGGTGACCGGTTGTATCCTTGCAGACAAACAACAAAATTTTAGTATTTATGCATGGAAAAACTGAAATAAATATAACAGAAATTTACACATAAGAAGTATATAACATCCAACTAAGATGGTTGTCCCGTGAGGGGGAAATTGACCAAAATGACCAATTTTCCTATTTGGGACAACAAGGTTAATGGTAAGAAAACATAACAGAAATATACATGAATGAAAAGATAAAGCAAACAAGTATGACCATCCAGCTAAGAGGTCTATTTAAGGTTTCTCCTAAGGGGCCCTAGGACTCCCAGCCACTAGCTAAGGCTGAAAACAATTGAATACTTTAGAAAATCTGCACTGAAACACATTAAACAAATTAAACCAAGTTGTTAGAAGATGAAAGTAATCAAGTTAAACCCAAGGAAGCAAAAACAAACACTTAGCTAACCAATCCCTCATGGAGATAGCTAATATAAGAAACATTTACCCCTACCCCTCAACCCTTAAACAACAAGTGACATATCCAACAACTAAAATCTAACAATTATCACACACACAAAGAGTCTTGGAAATTTCAACAGAGCTTTGTTACTATATTCATCCTCTTTTTTTACAATGCCAACCCTCTTGTTTATAAAGGAGAGGTGAAGGCTTAGGGTTAGGTCACAAGACACTTGTCACTTTTGGAAAAGTGACAAGTGGACCAACCCTAAAGTACTTGTGTCTTTTTATAAAAAATAACCTTATCTTAAAGGCATCTTATCCAAAAAGAATCTTATTTTAAAGAGAACCTTATCCAAAAAGGGGATCAAATCATATTTGACTTGACCCTTCAATTACATAGTAATACATGCCAAAAAGTAAATCATGTGAGAGTTCATATTACAAAAAGTCATTTTTCATAAAATGACAAAGCTTGATATGCCACATCACCATTTGCCTTGGGATTTGTGCCATCCCAAAGGCTCTTTGACTGCTGCCATGTTTTGCAATTGTAGGTGAGGTGGTTTAGGACAATTCTCGGCCATCCATGGCTACCAGATTCATCGGGATGAAGCCCCAAGGTGTGGGAAATTCGCTGAGCTGCTTAGTAGGGAAAGGGGCCTTTGGGCTTTGGTCGTTGTAAGTAAGGAAATTCCCGCTGTTCAGGCACTTTTCAGACCTTATTATGCCCCCCCTTTGCTTCCTATGTAATGTTCCTGACTTGGCTAGTCTAGGAAACACTGCTAATGTGTGTGTAGGATCAAAGGTTTACAACATATAAATGATCATACAAATAATAAACACGACAAAGGACTGCAAAGTTTGTATTATGATATCTCCATGGATTACAAAATGGCCGAATGCGGTTGAATAACTGACAATACTCGACTATATCAACATATAAAGGATCTTAGCCGGAATATAAATAAGCAACTGTGGCTGAATAAAATAACAACACTCGGCTAGATCAAAAGACAAAAGGATCTTAGCTGGAATACAAATAAGCAACTAAAAGACAATACTCGAAATATGGGAGCACTGCAGAATCAATGAAGAATGATGGAAGACCTGGATGATCTTCCCGGTGACTAGGGTGTGTTTTTTAACACCGAAATCAGCCAACTAGTGTCTTCCTCCTGGAATACACTGAACTATCTCTCCTGAGATGCGCCTCTTCTCCTCAATGACAAGTCATAATCTGCATAATGATGAATTAGGTCATTGACCCTTCCTTTATAGCTTTCCAAAACCCTAAATCATGTTGAAACCCTAAATCACCGCTAAAACCCTAATTCATTGTTGACTTCTATTTTTAGCTCATAATGACTTAAAAGCATTGTTAACCCTTGTTAGCTCAATGTCACTTTCCAAATATAACACCTGTGACTAGAGTGACCTCTAGTAACCTTGTTTACCCCTCTTTGGCCCTGGCTATAGTCTAACGAGGTGGTTTAGATCATTAAGCCTCCTTTTTTGGAGCTCCTATTTGGAAAGGGACATTACAATCCTCCCTTCCCGAAATTGCTTGTCCTCAAGCAATACCAGTCCAGGGTGCTGCAACACCTTCTCTCTCTCCCAAGTAGCATCCTTTACTGGAAGCCCTCTCCATCTAATCAAACACTCTATGATGACCCTGCTCCTTAGTTTCCACTCCCGGAACTCTAAAACCTCCTCCGGAACTAACTCCAACTGTCCCTCCTCATCCAACGGGGGAATCTCCTTTGATGTGTTAATGAATTGTCCCACTGCCTTTTTGAGGCAAGACACGTGGAACACGTTATGAATCTTGCTCCCCTCTGGAAGCTCTAGCTCGTAAGCAACCTCACCTACTCGGTGCATGATCCTGTAAGGACCATAAAATCTGGGCTTGAGCTTCTCGGCTCCACTCTTCTTCATAGATGACTGTCTGTAGGGTTGGAGTCTCAAGAAAACCAAATCTCCAACCTCAAAGCTGCGCTCTATCCTGTGCCTATCCGCGCTTATCTTCTGTCGGTTTTGCGTTGTCTACAGGTTCTCTTTCAACAATTTGAGAATCTCCTGACTCTCTATGATCTAATCCTTGGCCTTGGGAGCTCTGCTCTCCCCGAAGACCAAGTCTACCAAAGTGGGAGCATCATATTCGTACAATGCTCGGAAGGGTGTCATACCAATGGACATGTGGAAGGTGGTGTTGTAGCAATGTTCCCATAAATGTAACCACTTTACCCACGTTCTCTATTGTCCTCCTACATAGTTCCTTAAATACCCTTCAACCCACTTGTTGACAATCTCGGTCTGCCCATCTGTCTGAGGGTGATAGCTAGTGCTAGGTGTCAACTCTGTCCCCACCAACCGAAACAACTCTCTCCAAAATGTCCCTATGAACCGACTGTCCCTATCACTGACGATGTTCTTCGGCAACCCATGAAGTCTGAAGACCTCCCTGAAGAAAATCTCGGCTACTTGAACTGCGCTGTACTGTGTCGGTATGGTGTAGAAGTGAGAAAACTCAGTTAATTTTTCGACCACTACATAGATACAGTCCTTACCTTGGACCTTGGGTAGACCAGTGATGAAGTCCATAGATATACTCTCCCATTTCTTCTCTGGAATGGGGAGTGGCTGAAGTAACCCTGCTAGAAGAGCATGCTCTGACTTGTTTTGCTGGCAAGTCACACACTCACTGACGTGTCTCATAACGTCTTGTTTGAGGCCCTTCCATGAGAACCTCTCTTTGATTTGTCTGTAGGTTTTGAAAGACCCATGATGGCCTGCTAGAGGTGAATCATGAACTGCAGTGAGGATTTTCTTCTTAAGCCCTGAATCTAGCACCAAGTAAACTCTATCCTTGTAAAATATGACATCATCAATGACCCTGTACCGGTCATCTTGTATCTTCCCATCCATCACCTCACATGCAAACTTGTTCTTGGAATATTCCACTAACAAGTGGGATTTCCGATCTACTGAAATCTCCATCAAAGAACATGTCACAGGTCTCCTCGATAGTGCATCGACCACAATGTTCTTCTTCCCCTTGACATAATCTATGTCAAATTCAAATCCCTGTACCTTTGTCACCCATTTCTGTTGGCGCTCACTGAGGTCCTTATGCTCAAGGAAATACTTCAAATTGTTGTGATCGGTCTTGACCACGAATTTGCTGCCCATCAAATATTGTCTAAACTTGGTCAAGGCATGCATGATTGCCAACATTTCCTTGTCATAAATGGAGTACAACCTCTCAGGTTGACTAAGCTTCCGGCTCTCGAATACAATGGGGTGTCCTCCCTGCATCAAAATTGCACTGATCCCTTCGTCGGATGCGTCACACTCTAGTACAAATGGCAGGGTGAAGTCTGGTAGTGCCAACACTGGACAAGTGCCCATGACTTCCTTCATGTGATCAAAGGCTTCCTGTGATTTCTCGATCCATATGAAGGCGCCATGCTTGGTAATATCTATCAGCAGTTCTCCAAGCTGAGAAAAACCCTGGATGAACTACCTGTAATAGCTGCACAGCCCGAAGAAGCTCCTCAATTCTGTCACGTTCTTGGGCGTCGACCAATCTAGAATGGCCCTGATCTTCTCTTGGTGCACCTGTACCACCTGTGCACTGATGATGTAGCCTAAGTAAAGAATCTATGTCATACCGAACTCACACTTGGACTCTTTGGCATATAATGACTGTGCCTCCATGATGCTCAATACCTCATCTAGGTGCCTCATATGCTCTTGCCATGACCGGCTAGAGATCATGATGTCATCGAAGAAAACCAAGACTTATTTCCTTAACTGATCCCTGAATATATGGTTCATGCAAGACTGGAATGTAGCGGGTGCATTGGTTAGCCCAAATGGCGTAACCAGGAACTCGAAGTGTCCAAAACGACATCGAAATGCCATCTTTTCTATGTCCTGCTCTCGGATGCTGATCTGGTGATATCTAGAGTGTAGATCAATTTTTGAGAAGAAAAATGCCCCATGCAGTTCATCCATCAACTCATCAATGTGTGGGATATGGTACTGGTTTTTGATGGTTTTCTTGTTCAAGGCTCGGTAATCAATGCACATCCTCATGGTGCCATCCTTCTTAAGAAATAAGACAATTGAAGAAGCAAATGGGTTGTTGCTCGGTTTGATGTGTCCTATCGCCAACAATTCCTTGATTGCCTTCTCTATCTCATCCTTGAATCTCCTAAGATGACGATAGGGGGGGGTGATCATAGGTTTGGCCCCCTCCTCTAACTCAATGGTGTTCTCAAACCCCCTGTCAGGTGGTCTCCTTTGTGGGATTTCCTCAAAGACCTGTTGATGTTGTCCCAATAAATTCTTGATCTCTATGTGGTATTGTTGTCGATCTTTTGAATCCGTTTGAGTAGTGATCAAACATTCTGCGGCATATGCTACCTCCCCATGTCTGAATATCCTCTCCATCCTCTTGGCTGAAACTGCCCTAGGTGCTCTTGTCGACATACCTCTTAGAACAACCTTCTTCCCATCCTGATCTCTGAATCCCATTTCCAAGGTTTGGTAGTTGGTAGTGATTTTTCCCAAGGTAATCATCCACTGAACTCCTAACACCACATATGTGTCCGATAGGTCAACCACATAAAATGTTTCTCTCACTGTGTAGTTGCCTAACTTCATCTCTAAGTTTGGAATTCTTTCTAGACACTCCACTGTGTGGCCATCTGCTACCGCAACATCAAACCCCTCAAACTCCTCTGTCTGAAGTGCCCATCTCGATACTAGTGAAGCATCGATGAAGTTGTGGGTGGCCCCACCATCTATCAGGGTGATTGCCTGTTGCCCCTGAATAATCCCTCTGATATGGAGGGTATCATACTTGGGAACACCAGAAAGGGTCGCTATGACTCCTCCCTTCGCTGGTTTCCTCTTGTTAGCCTGATCTGGCGGTTGTGGGACTACTGGAGGATGGGTTCCTGCCGATGTCGGTGGTCTACGGGGAAGTTGCTCCTCTGCTGGTGCTGACTCCTCTTCTGAACTAGTAGATCCACTATCCTGCTCCTCCTCCTCACTGTCCACACTATCTGCTGCTACCTCAATATAATGAATCTCTCCCTTGCCCATGCACCTGTGGCCTGGGACCCAAGGATCTCTGCAGCTGAAGCAAAGCTTCTTCCTCATAATATCTCGCCTAGTATCATCATCCAACTTCTCCTCGCCCTTCCATTCTCTCTGGAATGGCTTCCTATTTTGATCCCTCTGGGGCACAAATGGTTTGGAGAAAGTTTTAGTCTTTGGCACTGAGTCTTCCAGATCTCGAGTGCGAAGGATGGCATCCTGCAAAGTGGGAGGCCTGTATGCCTTCACCCATCCTCTCAAAGGCTCTGTGAGTCCTTCTATGAATAACATGATCAGCCTGGGTTCTGATATATCTGTCACTGCCATGGCTACCCGCTGAAACTCTGTGATGAACGCCTCTGCTATGCCAGTTTGTCTCAACTGGGCTAGATCCCTGAAGTGTATCTCAGGATCCTTCCTGTCAAACCTATCCATGAGCCTATCTGTAAACTCCCTATAGGAGGTGATGTGACTGTGACCCAACGTCACCAGTCCATGATACCACCACTTGTGTGCCTCACCCTCCAATTGTAAGGTCGCGAAACTGATGGCCTCTGTCTCGGTCATCTGCTTGAGCTTGTAATATGTGTCTAGCTTCTGTACCCAAGCTCTAGCGGTGTATTTGGATGATTCGTCGAAAGAAGGGATGGTGAGTTTCCCAATTTTTTGGATGAAATCAAGGTTATTCCCTTGCTATTGTTGTGGTCCTCCCCTCCGTGACTCTCTGGGGCGGTTCCTGAGTCTGAGTCCACGTCTGAGTCCACAGTACTCAACTAAGGTCATGTCCTGATGGAAGTCATGACCCAATGCTGTGTACTCCCTCCTATACTCTACAATGTCATCTGCATGAGTGGGTGGCCTTTGTGCTATTGGTGGTGGTGCTGCTACCGGGGGTGCCCTCTGGAAACTAGGAAATAAGGGTCTGGGAATCCTACTCGCAGAGGTGTATGTGCGAGAGGGTGACTGGGGTCTACTGTCTACTCCCATGTTCGTTGTGCTGCATGCGGGACTTGTGTATCTGGGGTGCCCACTCTAGCCAATCTATCAACCACCTGTGCCAAGGACTGAGACACGGTCCGTTGACTAGCTAACATACCATTGATAACCTGCATGAAAGCTGCCTCTGGATTTACGGGGGCCTTGCCACTGCCCTCTGGTCACTCATATCTGTCTCCTAGCATCCTCTCTGCCTCATTCTCAGCCTCACGCTCTGCCCTTCTCTCTGCTTCTCTGTGTGTCTCTTCCTCTTCCTTTGAGCTAGGAGGAAAATTGGAAAAATCAGGCCCATGCCTTCTTTCCTGATGCCTGTTGTAAGTGACATATTCATCACCTACGTGTTCATGGCCCTCTGGGTCTTCTGCTGCACTCATTGTCTTTAGTCACAGGCTGGCAGGACTAAAGCTCTGATACCACTATAATATTCCTGACTTGTCTAGTCTAGGAAACACTGCTAATGTGTGTGTAGGATCAAAGGTTTACAACATATAAATGATCATACAAATAATAAACGTGACAAAGGACTACAAAGTTTGTATTATGATATCTATGTGGATTACAAAATGGCTGAATGCGGCTGAATAACTGACAATACTCGACTAGATCAACATACAAAGGATCTTAACCGGAATATAAATAAGCAACTGCGGCTGAATAAAATAACAACACTCGGCTAGATCAAAAGACGAAAGGATCTTAGCTGGAATACAAATAAGCAACTAAAAGATAATACCCAGAATATGGGAGAACTGCGGAATCAATGAAGAATGATGGAAGACCTGGATGATCTTCCCGGTGACTAGGGTGTGTCTTTCAACACCGAAATCAACCAACTGGTGTCTTCTTCCTGGAATACACTGAACTATCTCTCCTGAGATGCGCCTCTTCTCCTCAATGACAAGTCATAATCTGCATAATGATGAATTAGGTCACAGACCCTTCCTTTATAGCTTTCCAAAACCCTAAATCATGCTGAAACCCTAAATCACTGCTGAAACCCTAATTCACTGTTGACTTCTATTTTTAGCTCATAATGACTTAAAAGCGTTGTTAACCCTTGTTAGCTCAATGTCACTTTCCGAATATAACACCTGTGACTAGAGTGACCTCTAGTAACCCTATTTACCCCTCTTTGGCCCTGGCTATAGTCTAACAGGGTGGTTTAGACCATTAAGCCTCATTTTCTGGAGCTCCTATTTGGAAAGGGACATTACATCCTATAAGTTTCCTTGTGAGCTAGCTGAAGTATGTCTTCGATTTGGGCTTGTTTCAGTGAGAGGACCCCTTAGACCTGAACCTTGAGAGGCTCTTACTCTGTACAAAACAACAACAAAAAATGTTCTTTACTATTTCCATGTTGTATCTCTATTCGCTACCTTTCTGCTGCCTTTCGTTTGGTGCAAATCCAACTCCGGATGAGTAAGATATGGCCCCGGGAATGTATGCGAAAGGAGCCGACCGAGAGACTGATCAGGGAAGATTTTGAAGTTGGGGAAAAATTATGGGATGGACACCAGAATTGATAGGATTCTGCAGGCCTGCATACCTATAGTTGAAATGGGTTTTCCTCACCTGGCCCAATTTGGCCTCGGAGACCCCCAATTAGGCCTCTTTCCGACGCATGCTTGTTGGGCCAGGAATGAGTTCCTGTCGCTCTGGGACATGCCACTGAAAATATGGGCTGAATTTTCTGAGGTGATTGTCATGAATTTATTCTAGACTTCACCCCGGTCATTTCGACTATTCATGGGCGAAAATCCACCTCCGTATGGCGACATTATAGAATTAAAAGGTCAACTGACCCTTAGTGGGGGGGGGGGAATTAAATTTTAATATATAGCCTGAAATATATAAATAAAATTCATTAAAAAAATTTATAATAATAATTTTATTAAATATATATACAAAACATATATATATATATATAATATAAAATCAAAATAAAACTAAATAATAAATTTAAAATTTAAATAACAAATTTAAATTATAAAAAAATTAAACTATACAATAATTAAAATTTAAAACAAAGGCCCACACCATAGCCCTTTACCTGACACCCCTGGTCACCCATGTGATTAGGGCCAGGTGCAAAGGAGGCCACAGAGGTTTGGAAGGTGTGGTTGGTAGTTGGGCAGAGTGGTTTCACGTGCGTGCAGAGGGAGGAGAGGTTGGGCGTGGGTGAGAGGCCGAGGTGGAGTTGGTTTCATGTGCACACGGAGTTAGGAGAGAGCAGGGGGTAGGGGATTCATGGAGTTGGGAGGAGCTCGTGCACAGGATGAAAGGGGGAGAGGAGGGCGCACGAGGAGGAGGAGCTGAGGTGCAGCTGGAAATGGGTGTGGAGGTGGAGAGCTCGGCAGGGATGCGTGAAGGTTGGGGTATGGAGAAATGGGGATAGGTCGCATGAGGAGGTGGAGGAGGGAGAGCTAGGGAAGTGTGGAGGTGAAGCTTTCAGAGGAGAGGAGGAGCTCGGTGGTGGAGAGGGGGTGGTGGCGGCCAACCACCTCCAAAATTAATTTTTTTTTTTTAACTTTGAGAATGTGGGTTTTTGGACAATAAAAATGGACGAGAGGTTTTGAGTTCAAACCCCTGCCCTCCATTTGAATTTCCAGGCAACTCTGGGATTTTTTGGGCAAAGGAGAAGGAGGAGGACTGGGGTTCAAATCCCAGGGATTTCCAATGACATACCCAGGCCTACATATTCAAAAAATAACTCATAATTTTTAAAAGTCTAAAGGAGCCATGGAGGCTTGGGCCTGGTGCCCAAGAGGAGTTCGAATCCCCTCTCCTTTGCATATTTTGGCACACACATAAACCTGAAGTTAGCAACCAACAAGAAAACTGAACCAGCAAGCAACATCACACTTGGACTAGGAAGAGCAATACCAATTTGGAGGCAAAAACACAATTTCTTCATGCAGGATCTTAACACAACCAACAAAATTTTCCTTGGTTTTTGGAACTATGATTGATGGGTTACCTGCTTAATTGTTTGAAGATTGTTGCATGGAAGCTAGGTGCCCACTTCAGAGCTGCAACTGCTACCATGAAAACCTCTCTCTTCTGCCATGAATTCCTGTTGCAGAGCTCCCCCCCTTTGGCCAAACTATCAAAATGGCTTGAGAGAGGGGAGAGGGGAGAGGGGGGAGTTTTGATTTTTTCCAATTTTACAAAAAAACTAATTTTCCCCAAAATTGCACGAGGCTACGTGCCTTCTCCCATATTTTTCAATTTTTTGAAAAAATTTAATAAAATTTTTCAATTAATTTTTTAATATTTCTTGGAAATATGTGCAAGTCAAAGTTTGACTTTGACTTTGACCCTGTAGCCACTAACCTAGCCCAAAAATGTTGCCTGGTGAGATAGAGTCGGAATTAGACGCAGGGCACGTCATTGGAAAGGTCTCGATGAGCCTGTCAGGAATATGTCATCACCAACTTGAGATAATTCCACCTTAGCCCTCAAATTCATCCCAGAACTATGGTCACTTAAAACCCCTGACTTGCTGGTGGGCCCACATGACACCCAATCTTGCGAAAGGTGCCAAATCACCATACAATATCCAATTGAGGAAAATGAGGTACTTTCAGAAAGGTATTGACGCGTAATTTGGTAAGGTGACAATATAATTTTGTGCTAGGGTCATCAATGACTGTCTTAGCTATTATGAAACCCTGCCATGCGAGCTGGTGGCCTGCCTTTTGCCTGAAATAATTGACCTACTTGTGACAGCTCTAACTGGGCCATTCGAGGTCGGAATGATGCAAATGAGAAGTCATTGGAAAGGTATCTGAGTATATTACAATGTGGTATCTATGAATCTCTGATTTAGAACTCTTTACCCACCAATTTTAAACCCCTAAGCACTGCAACCAATTTGGTGTCTGAAAGTGGTCATGAACTTGCGAAAGCTCGCTCTCACCAACCGGGGGTCAAAACCAAGCACGGGATATACCGTTGGAAAGGTATCACACTTCCCTACACCATGTCTAGGTTTGATTTTCATTTTGAGACCATAATATGAACAGAATCAGACCAGGAAGTCACAACTATTGGTTTTGGCCATTCAGGTGACGTTAACTTTGCATCCCTCGTATGGGGTCATACGGACTCAGAATTAGGCTCATGATAGCTTGTTGGAAAGATTATCTTGATGCATACCACATGGAATTATTGTAATTCTTGAATTATTACCATATTTAATCTTATTATTTTCATAAGGACCCCATCCCCAAGGGTCCCGCCTAGTGATAGGCAAAGGGGACCAACGTTGAAATTCTTGTAAAGTGTGTGTTTAGCTCATGAAACCTGAACCGAACAGCCTTGAAATGAGGAAGAAATTTCATGGGAAAGCCCACAACTCCCTGAAGGAAACCAACTGATAGTCTTTCAAGGATAGAGGCCATAATAACTATGACCCCCACCACTGTCTTCGACTGGAACCATAGCACCAAGGAGCGTTTATGGAGAAGGAACTGTGTAAAACACCATGTTGAGCCCATAGCATATTTTTGGGTCAATATTTTTAGCGCCGGATGGGAAATGCCTTCCAAAGAATGTCGAACAATGGGATCGCCCACGTGACAGGCGGGAATACTCAGTGGAAATTTATACTTTTAAAGTGACCGATGTGGGTGAGGGGGCAATTCAACTGTAGTATAAAGACCATTTTTCACATTAGGGATAACAGAAGAATGAAAGTGGTGCAGTAAAGATATAGAGTATAATTTATACTGAGATTCACATAAGATAGAAGAATGGGAATAATGACCCGGGTTTTGTTGAGCAATGTGGCCCAAGTGACACGGGTCCCTCACTCGGATTATGGCTTAACTATGAGAATCGAGGCTTAAGGTGAACCTTGGATCGACACAAAGTCTCATGCATGCCTTCGATTCTCTACACACAAACAAGCAAACGAGGATTTTGTTTTTTTGAAATCAGCGACCCATCGGAGGAAAACTAACAAGCAAACCAGTCAAACAAGGGAATAAAGAAATATAAAAATCCCGTGGCAGTAGGTGCTGAAATATCAAGTGCTCATAAGTGATGGAACTTTGTAGGGAAATGACCATTGCTTGGAGAAATCAGATTGTAAGTGGTAAGGTAAAGTGTAGTTGCAATCACATAGCTATGTAAGCCATCATGCCATCATGGTTTTCAGCTTCACCAGAGAATGATATGCTTCCTCCTTAGACTTTCCCTGCTGACTTTGATGAAATAAAAACCAGGTTTACTCCCATTTAAGATGACTTTAAGACAGAGTTTCCCAAAATGTCAAGTATGATAAAAGGGATTCCATGAATTCAGTCTTTTCAAGAAACCACCCAACAATAAAGACAATATCCTTCGTATTGAACACCGGAAAAACCAAAAAGAAGGCAACCTACAACGTTAAAATGAAAAAAACCAAAACCCATGGAAAAATCAAAGAGGGGATTATACTCCAAAATCGGAACCAAACAAACAAAAGACTCAATAGTTGAAACCAAGCAGGCAAAAAGGGCTTAAGACTGAAACCAAGGGGCAAAATAGCTCAAGGTTGAAACCAAGGGAAAATACACAAGCATGAAAAGGTAACAAAAAATACATATAAGAAGGAGAATTAGTAACATTGAATAGATACAAACTGAAAAAGAACAAATGGTGACTTATGTACAAGATGACGAGGCCTCTCAGGAGTAAAAGAACTTTAGGTGACGACCATTCACAGGGAATTGAAGTGGTTCTCCATCCAAGGTTTTTAATCTGAAAGCATTTGTCCCTAAGACCTCGTAGATTATGTAAGAACCCAACCATAAAGAATCAAACTTGCAATGTTTGGATGGGGCCTCATGTGATTTATCCCATAATAAGACATCATTTCCTACTTTGTAATTTATCATTGTGGCTCTTTTATTGAAGGAACGTTTAACAATGTCTTGCTTCTTTTGGAGGTGTTGGAATGCATCCTTTCTTACCTCTTCTAGTTCAACGAGTGTGTCTAAACGATGTTATAATGGTTGGAAATCATCTTCTACCTCAACAATAACCAACCTCAAGGATGGAATTTGTAGGTGAACAGGTAGGACAACATGAGCTCCATACACCAGAGTGTAAGGACTTTGACCCGTTGCTTTCTTAGGAGTTATACGATCAGCCCATAAAGCAAAGTTTAACTTTGTGTGCCAATCACGCTTATTATTCTTGACTGTCCTCTTAAGGATCCGAATCGGATTTTTATTCGTTGATTCGACCAAACCATTACCTTGGGGGTCATAGGTGGAATATCAAAAAATTTGGATGCCATATGTAACACCAAGGTGTAGCATGACATCAAACATGAAAGTTGATCCATTATCAGTTAATATCTCAGTAGGGGTTCCAAAATGGGATAAAATGTTACGTTCAACGAATTTTAGCACCTGTTGACTCGTAGCGTTCCTTAGAGCAATTGCTTCATCCCACTTTGTCAACTAGTCTGTGGTTGTTAAGATGAATACATGACCAGCGCTGGAAGGCGGTGAAAATGGCCCAATAAAGTCCATGCCCCATCTTGCGAAAGGGACTTGGACTTCAATAGGCCTAAGAGGGAAGGAAACTAACTTTTGCTTGTCAGTGATGCATTGGCAAGCTTCGCATTTCCAAACAAGTAAATGGGCATCTTTGTGGAGTGAAGGCCAAAAGTAACCTGCATGTAAAACTTTTGCTGCAGTGGTTTTGGCTGAAAAGTGACCTCCACAAACCCCGAAATGGCATTGTTCAAGTGCCATTTGGGCTTGATCAAGAGTCAAGAATCGTGACAAAATCCCATCAAGGTTTCTTCGATAAAGGATTTGGCCTTGTAAAACATACCATACAACTTGTAAACGAAGTGTTCATTTGGCTTTAGTATCCATGTCCGGTGGGCACACACCATTGATCAGGAAATATACGATAGGTCTGTACCATGGTTGTGAGGCTAACTCAATTTCGTTAACCAGTTCTTCGAAAGCAATCAAATCATCTACTTGAGGTGGTTCAGCTATGACCAAGGGATGGGATTGGGTTAGCAATCCAGCCAGTCCTATCCCCCTAATGGTTTTCGTAGGTTTAATTTCCAAGTCATACTCTTGCATGTGCATGATCCATTTGGACCATTTACTATGCAATTCGGTTTGATTCAAAGCAGTGACTAAGAGAGAGGTAGGCACAAAAACCTAAACTTTATGGCCTTGGATATAATGTCGAAATTGTTCCAAGGATTTATACAAAGAATAACCATGTTTCTCCAGTGTAGAATAGTTCAGTTGGTGTGGTTTCAAATTTTGGCTCATGAAGGCGATTGGCCTAAGATTTTCCTCATGATCCTTTTGCAACAAGATTGTAGAAATTGTCTCCTCTGATGAATTAGTGTACATGACAAAGTCTTTAGAGGGATTAGGACTGACTAACAAAGGGGAAAAAGAAATGGATTTCTTAATGGATTCAAAATCCTGACGGGTAGGGGGGTCCCATTTGAACCAAATGTATTTCTTCATAAGTTGATTTAGAGGTTTAACTACTTGAGCAAAATCAGGAATGAAGCGTCTCAAGAAGTTTATCTTTCCAAAGAAAGATTGAATTTCCTTTTTATTGGTAGGTAAGGGAAGCTTTTTGATTGCTACCTCTCTCCCAGGATCAACTTTGACACCTTCTCGAGAGACAATGTAACCCAAATTTTTTCCCTCCATAACACCAAAAATGGTCTTCTTAGGATTTAAAGATATGCCAAACCTACGACATCTAAGGAGAACCTGCCTAAGGTGATCAAAATGACTACTCCATTATTTGGAAAAGACCGTGAGGTCTTCGAATTAAACAACAATGATCTTACCCAATAATCCTTTGGAAACAATGGCCATGTCACGTTGAAATGTGTTCCCAGCATTAATCAATCCAAAAGGCATCTTGTTATATGCATACGTGCCCCAACGAGTGGTGAAGGTGGTTTTATGACTATCAGAAGGATCGAGGGCTATCTGATTGTAACTTGAGAAACCATCTAAAAGGGACATCATTTGAGACCCGAAGACTTGTTGGAGAATCTCTTCCATAGGTGGGACGGGGTAGTTGTCTTTTAGGGACACCCTATTCAAATGTCGAAATTTGACACACAAACGAATATCACCAGTTTTCTTCCTAACGAGAACCAAATTAGATACCCATTATGAGTAACGAACATGGTAAATGATCCCGGATGCTTCCATCTTGTCCAATTCATCTTTAATTGTTTGTTCCAAAGAAGGGTTGTTCTTTCTCTATCTCTGCCTGTAAGGTTTCGAATCAGGGATTATGGGTATGGCATGGACTATCTCCTGCATATCGAAAACCTTGAGGTCTTGATAGGACCAAGCAAAAACATCCTTGAACTATGTCAAGAGTTCTATGAATTGAGCGATCTCAGAAGGGGAACACTGTGCACCTATATAGACTAGTTTTGGATCTTTCTCAGATCCCAGGTAATAGGTATGGCTTCTCGCACCTTCCTAACAGATTCTATATCAATACTAGGTATAGAAGTAGTGGCATCATTGGAATCAAACATGGATTCCAATACTAACAAACTAGGGGGGATCTTATTTGTCTTCATTTGGATTATGTTCCCTGTTTCCTCTTCCAAATCATGGTTGATATGTAAATCTTTGAATTCCTCCTTGTTTTGAAGGAATCTACAGATTTGTTCGTTAGTATCAAAAACTTGCCAAGAGTCAACGTTATCAGGTAACGCAGGTCTATGTAAATTTTGGACTTTTATATCTTCGATAGAACTTACAAAATCTGAAGTGAAACAAGAACCAACTAAGGCCAAAGTATCATCTATGTGGTTTGTGGCCCTAGGCATGGCTTGAATGTTGAAAGATAAGAACTTTTCAATAATTTCCTTAGCCCTTCCGTGGTATTGTTTGAGGCATGGGTTGTGAACTTCATATTTACCTCTAATTTGATTCAAAACCAATTCATAATCCCCACTCACCAACAGATGGAGTATTCCTAAGCCTAAGGCCTTTTGGAGGCCTTGAACTAAGGCTTCATATTCAACCATATTATTAGTGTTAGGGAATTCTAACCGAAAAGAGAAAGGGATTGCGTTTCCCTTGGAATCACACAAAAGGACCCTAGCCCCAGATCCGTTCTTGGATTTAGCACCGTCAAAATCCATACTCCATACCATTTCTTCCAACTTAGAAGGAGGAACATGTGCATCTTCCTCAGATAACATAGTATATGTACCCATACCTGTATCTTGAAAAGACACATGTTTCGTATTATAGGAAGCAGGTACAACCTGCTCTCGATACTTTGGTTCCCTCCTAATGACGACTTCAACACCCTTATGCGGAAATGTGAAGTGGGTTCCCTCCATGAAGTAACGACCCTTTTTTACTTTAGTGGACCACTCCCTCCCTAAAAGCATGCCATATGCTTCAGGTATATCTTCTACGATCACATTTATGAGCATGCTCACCTCTAGAGCTTGGTCGTAAGTACTGGATAAGTATTTAATGTAACCTATGGTTTCTATAGTCCTAGAATCCAAATCTAATAGGTCTTTACATGGGCCAGTGCATTCAAGACCCAGTCTTCTCATGACTCGAAGGGGCATAACATTGTGCCTTGCTCCTATGTTAGCGACACAGTTATGGAGCACAAAATCAGAAATCAAAACTGAGATATAGAAAGGAGGAACCACGGGGTCTAAATCAATAACATCATATGCTTCCCTAGGTTGAGAAGTGGACTCTTTGGAAAGAGGAACCCTTTGTTTTGTTTGTGAATTAGGGGGTTCTTGTAGAACACGTGAAAGGTTTTCAAACTGAGCGGGTGTTCTAAGAGCATCTAATAATGTCATGTGGGCAGGAACCTTCGCTAGATATTCAACGACGTTGTAAGGTATTGGTGTTGGCAAGCAGGGTGGTGGATTATTAGGCAAGTTTACCTTATTTTGGGTCTAGGGAACCCCGTTCCTTGTAGGGGAAGGTAATCTACCATTCGCGGGAAGTTTTCCCTTTTCATTGTCCTTGGGATCGCTTTTGGCCTCTTCCACCCCTTGTAGAGTGGGTTTAGGGGCTTGACTCCTAGTTTCTACAACAAAGATTCCGAAAGAAAGAGGATCATCATTGCAGGGAATAGAGTCTTCCATGTTAACTTGGTCATTTTGGGAAGTGGAAGCAAGCTTGTTTTTTATAGGAGGTAGAGGTGCTTTTTCGTTTTTAGAAAATTCCATGTGATGTATATACGAGTAACAATACTCAGGATAATGGATGTCTTAGCAAAAGTGACACCAATCCACTTCAGCAACATGTTGCCTAGGAGGAGGAGCAGGAGGGAAATGAGGTCTTGGCCTCGAAGGAGTAGAAAACTATATGTCATTCACCTTTCGATTAAGGGAAAGTATTTGGTTGTTCATGTTCATTAACAACTTGAGTGTTTCCAAACTTTCCCTTTCTTCAATCCTTGAAGTTTGGGCAGGTGGAGGTTCATACCGAGGACCCTCATTTCGAGGTACATCATTCCTAGGTCTCCCATTAAAATGGGGCTGCGCTAAAGGTGAGGGAATCATACCAGATTCCTCCATGTTTCTTTCAATTTCCAGGGCACTAGTCTTGGCCACATCAAAAGTTTGTATTGATTTATCTTTCAATATATAATTTACATTCAGTTTCATAACAGTCATGTAATAATGGAACAAATTGTTCCCAGATGGTTGAGAAGCAGTTGGGATCCTATTCAAGGTCGAGGTAAAGCATTGATTAAAATTATGAATTTGATCTCCCTCATGGATGGAGATGGTTGTGAAATCCCTGAGTAGGGAAGCCACATCATCCGCCCCTTGGAAATGTTTCTTGAATTCTTGGATCATAGTATCCCAATCTAGGATACTATCATTGGGAAGCAAGCGATACCATCTCGTTGCTTCACCCTCAAAGGTCCTCACAAAAAGTATAATGATGACATTAGGTATTGTTATGTCCATCAACCCTAATGCATCATAGATTTTTTTTATATGTTCTTTGACACTCAATGTAGCAGTTCCACTGAACTTAGGAAGCCTGTTTGGGGCATTCACAGGTATATCATGAAGAGGTTTGGCCAACCTCAAAGGAGTCTCAAGTTGCCATGGCATTGCCATCGGAACAACTATGGGAGGAACAACAACAGTTTTTGAAATGATGGGAGAAAAAACCGGAGGATTAGTAACTATTGTTGGATTAACTAAAGTTTGCTTTAGTAAAGGGATTTGAATAGGAGAAGAGGAAGAGGGTGACTCAGTTCACACTGCAAAGGTAATGAGTTTCCTTGGTTTCCCAGGTGTATGTGTCTCACTACTTGTTTTCTTTCGCGAACTTTGACTTCTTGTAACCCTAGGGGACAATGTTTCCTTAGTATTATGATACTTCCGCCCAGCTAGCTTGCAAGGGGCCAAGTAAGTACTTTGACTACAAGGGGTGTATCACCAACAATCCTATTCTTTCTAACACAATGTAGATTAACCCAGCTAAAAAAAAAGCTTTGTTTTTGTTCTTCTCGAAGTGGAAGGTAAGGTATGACAGAATTATAACTTCTCACGTGAGTCCGAACAAGTAAAATTGAAGACTGACAAGGTAAAAGGAAAGGAAAACTCGATGGTATTTATGACCCCTAGATGCAATAGAAATTGCAAGGGAACTGAACTATAACAAGCACCAAAGAAAAAATTCCAAAGGGTCACTGAAAGACCTTACCAAAAAATTTTGTCAACAAGTAGAAAAAGGACCACAAAGAATTTGGTTCCAATGCTCAGTATAAGCTTGGGCTACAAGCAAATCTAAAAAGGTTTGCAAGTCCCCAGTTGAGTCGCCAGAAAAAGGTGGGTGTTATAAGAAAAAATTGTCCGTTGGGAATGATCTGACCTATCCGGCTGTGAAGCCGGTTACAGCCTCTTTGATAGCTCGGCACGAGGCAGAGACTACCCACACCTCAAGTGGTCCTTCGCCTGAGGTGGTATGAAGGAGTAAAATAAAGGTGAAAGACTTACAAGAAGTCTTTCTCAGGACCACCCACCCTGGGTGTTGTCCTTCCTTAATTTCATGGATGGCCAAAATGGCCCGGGGGATGAAATTTATGGACAGTGGTATGAAAACGAACCCGCTGATTTTTAGGACAACGAACTAAATAAAGTGAATAACGAGCTGTTCACTTCCTTAAAGCGTTGGAAAATGTCCCAGAATGGGTCCTCGGGATAAACCGGTGTCCTGGGTAATTAACCAATGTATGCCTTGAGTAAAAGGGTGTGAAACAAGGGTGAAAAGGGAGCTTAAAAGCTACAGCCAAGTACTTTTAAATGACTATAAATTATGAACAACAAGTTGTTCGAAGCTTTCCAGACAAGGAAACAAGTTCAGAATGGCTTGATACCCCCGGGGGTGACCCGGGAAGTGATCCCAGAATGTTGTTAAATCAAAAGTGGGTTGTAAAAGTGGATGAACAACCTTGTTACAAGATGTTACAACTATGATATAATGGAAAGCATTCACAACTTCAATTTTGGTTCGAGAGTGAAAAGGTGGATTGACGAAAGGTTGATTTTAAGAGTATTTTATTGGTCAATTTTTAGTTTTTATCACATGCCTTGGCCACCACATTGTTTTGAAGGTTATCCCGATCAGGAAAACACATCCCGGAACTGTGCTAATCAGTATAAGAAGAGTAGTCCTAGCAGACCACAGTGGTTAGGTTGAAGAGTGCCCCATGCAGTTCAAAGAAGCAGGGATTAGCCACTTCTCGTCACTAGCGCTTTCAGGCTCTGAAAGTTGCTTGGATGGAAGAAGGATACCTGCGAAAAGGAAGAGGCTTAGGACCCCCCTAAAGAGGGTTTTTGCTGAGCTTACCCAAGCATAGTAGTAATTCAACCGAGCTAAGCTAATCAACTCCTTGATCGTGTGGTACTAAGGAAAGACCACTTGACTTGTACTAACTAGACAACTTCCGAGAGGCTCCTGATGAAGACTCCATGGCTTTAACTCTTAATATCCTACAAAATTGAAATTGCATAAAATGAAATACCGGGCCATCCACGTGGTGAGGTAACGTCTTGCTTTCACAAGCATGCCTCCTGGTTACTGAATTTGAAATCTATTTAAAAATATATACATAAAACAAGTAAATAGATAGGTGACATATATGTCACGGCTAAATAATATGTATATGTAAATATCTAAATAGTATAAGTTTTTTTTTTTTTTTTTCAGTGTATGGGGCGGACCCCTGAATTGTTTTCAAGTTTTTTTTGCGGAGTTTTGCATGTATTTAGCTTGCTGATTTTGCATGGCCCCTTTAGGGGCAGCCACCTATAGATTAGTGAGTGAAAAGTGATACAATGAAAATATAGCAAGATTAGATAATTACAAAATGACAATTACACCATTCAACCCAAAGGAATGGGTTGAGGCTCTTTGCGAGCGGAAAAGCCACCATATGCATGAAAGCCCCAACTAACTCTTTGTATGGGGATTGGAAATTTAGTGTTTGAAATATAAAAAGTGTGATGGTTATCTACGCAAGTATAAATTATATTTTTAACATGAATTCACAACTGAACTATTCAAACTATCTACACAAATCAAACATATAAACATTGGTATGTGTACTGAAAATTTTGGAGTGAGTGAAAGTGATAAGTAAAGTGAATATGAGAGTGATTAGGTAGATTTACCGATCGAAATGTGTGTTTTTCTTCCCTGCCCTACTGGCCCCATTGCCTCAAACAGGTCTCTAGGTGGTCCCCAACCGCTTAAGAGAAGAAGAGTGGGTGACCGGTTGTATCCTTGCAGGCAAACAACGAAATTTTAGTATTTATGCATGGAAAAACTAAAATAAATATAACATAAATTTACACATAAGAAGTATATAACATCCAACTAAGATGGTTGTACCGTGAGGGGGAAATTGACCAAAATGACCAATTTTCCTATTTGGGACAGCAAGGTTAATGGTAAGAAAACATAACAGAAATATACATGAATGAAAAGATAAAGAAAACAAGTATGGAAAACCAGCTAACAAGTCTATTTAAGGTTTCTCCTAAGGGGCCCTAGGACTCCCAACCACTAGCTAAGGATGAAAACGATTGAATACTTAAGAAAATCTGCACTAAAACACATTAAACAAATTAAACCAAGCTGTTAGAAGATAAAAGTAATCAAGTTAAACCCAAGGAAGCAACAACAAACACCTAGCTAACCAATCCCTCCTGGAGATAGCTAACATAAGAAACATTTACCCCTACCCCTCAACCCTTAACCAACAAGTGACACATCCAACAATTAAAATATAACAAGTATCACACACACAAAGAGTCTTGGAAATTTTAGCAAAGCTTTGTTACTATATTCATCCTATTTTTTTACAATGCCAACCCTCTTATTTAGAAAGGAGAGGTGAAGGATTAGGGTTAGGTCACAAGACACTTGTCACTTTTGGAAAAGTGACAAGTGGACCAACCCTAAAGTACTTTTGTCTTTTTACAAAAAGTAACCTTATCCTAAAGACATATTATCCAAAAATAATCTTATCCTAAAGAGAACCTTATCCAAAAAGGGGATTAAATCAGATTTGACTTGACCCTTCAATTACATAGCAATACATGCCAAAAAGTAAATCACGCGAGAGTTCATATTACAAAAAGTCATTTTTCATAAAATGACAAAGCTTGATATTCCACATCACCATTTTCCTTGGGATTTGTGCCATCCCAAAGGCTCTTTGACTACTGCCATGTTTTGCAGTTGTAGGTGAGGTGGTTTAGGAAAATTCTCGGCCATCCATGGTTGCCAGATTCATCGGGATGAAGCCCCAAGGTGTGGGGAATTCGCTGAGTTGCTTAGGAGGGCAAGGGGCCTTTGGGATTTGGTCATTGTAAGTAAGGAAATTCCCACTATTCAAGCACTTTTCAGACCTAATTATTCCCCCCCTTTACTGCCTATAAGTTTCCCTATGAGCTGGCTGAAGTATGGCTTCGATTTGGGCTAGTTTCGGTGAGAGGACCCCTTAGACCTGAACCTTGAGAGGATATTCCTCTATACCAAATAGAAAAAAAAATGTTCTTTACTATTACCATGTTGTAGCTCTATCTGCTACCTTTCCTCTGCCTTTCGTTTGGCGCAAATCCGACTCCGGATGAGTAAGATATGGGCTCGAGAATGTACGCGGAAGGAGCCGACCGAGAGACTGATCAGGGAATATTTTGAAGTTGGGGAAAAATTCTGGGCTGGACACCAGAATTTACAGGCTGCTATAGGCCTGCATACCTGTAGCTGAAATGGGTTTTCCTCACCTAGCCCAATTTGGCCTCGGAGGCCCCCAATTAGGCCTCTTTCCGACGCATGCTTGTTGGGCCAAGAATGAGTTCATGTCGCTTTGGGACATGCCACTGAAAATATGGGCTGAATTTGCTGAGATGAATGTCATGGATGTATTCTAGACTTCACCCCAGTCGTTTTGACTATTCACGGGCAAAAATCTGTCTCCTTATGGCGAAGTTATAGAATTAAAAGGTCCAATGACCCTTGGGGGGGGGGGGGATTAACTTTTAATATATAGTCTGAAATATATAAATAAAATTCATTAAAAGATTTTATAAGTTTATTATATGTTCTAATAATTATTTTATTAAATATATATACAATATATATATATATATATATAAAATCAAAATAAAACTAAATAATAAATTTAAAATTTAAATTATAAAAAATTTAAACTATACAATAATTAAAATTTAAAACAAAGGCCCACACCACAACCCTTTACCCAACGCCCCTGGTCACCCATGTGATTAGGGCCAGGCACAAAGGAGGGCATGGAGGTTTGGAAGGTGTGGTTGGTGGCAGGGCAGAGTGGTTTCGTGCACGCGCAGAGGGAGGAGAGGTTGGGCGTGGGCGAGAGGTCGAGGTGGAGCTGGTTTCATATGAGCACAGAGGTAGAAGAGATCAGGGGGTAGGGGGTGCATGTAGTTGGGAGGAGCTCGCATTCAGGAGGAAAGGGGAAGAGGAGGGCGCATGAGGAGGAGGAGCTGAGGTGCAACTGGAAATGGCCGTGGAGTTGGAGAGCTGGGCAGGGCTGCATGAAGGTCGAGGTATGGAGAAATGGGGAGAGGGCACACGAGGAGGTGGAGGAGGGTGATATTGGGAATTTTAGAGGTGGATATTGCAAAGGAGAGGAGGAGCTCAGTGGTGGAGAGGGGGTGGTGGTGGCCAACCACCTTCAATTTTTTTATTTTTATTTTTAACTTTGGGAATGTGGGTTTTTGGACAATAAAAATGGACGAGAGGTTTTGGGTTCAAACCTCCTACCCTCCATTTGAATTTCTGGGAAACTCTGGGATTTTTTGGGCAAAGGAGAAGGAGGAGGACTCGGGTTCAAAGCCCAGGGCTTTCCAATGACATGCCCAGGCCTGCATATTCAGCAAATAACTCAGAATTTTTAAAAGTCTAAAAGAGCCATGGAGGCTTGGGATTTGTGCCCAAGAGGGGTTCGAATCCCCTCTCCTTTGCATCTTTTGGCAGACACATAAACCTGAACTTAGAAACCATCAAGAAAACTGAACCAGCAAGCAACATCACACTTGGACCAGGCAGAGCAATACCAATTTGGAGGCAAAAACACAATTTCTTCATGCAGGATCTTAACACAACGAGCAAAATTTTCCTTGATTTTTGGAACTAGGATTGATGGTTTACCTGCTTAATTGTTTGAAGATTGTTGCATGGAAGCTAGCTACCCATTATAGAGCTACAACTGCTGCCATAAAAACCTCCCTTTGCTGCCATGAATTCCTGTAGCAGAGCTCCCCTCCTTGGCCAAACTGTCAAAATGGCTTGAGAGACGGGAGAGGGGGGAGTTTTGATTTTTTCCAATTTTACAAAAAAACTAATTTTCCCAAAAATTGCATGAGGCTACGTGCCTTCTCCCATATTTTCCAATTTTCTGAAAAAATTTAATAAAATTTTCCAATTAATATTTTAATATTTCTTGGAAAAATGTGCAAGTCAAATTTTGACTTTGACCCTGTAGCCACTGACTTAACCCAAAAATGTTGCCTGGAGAGACAGAGTCAGAATGAGACACAGGGCACATCGTTGGAAAGGTCTCGACGAGCCCGTTGGGAATATGTCATCACCAACTTGAGATAATTCCACCTTAGCCCTCAAATTCGGCCCGGAACAATGGTCACTTAAAACCCATGACTTGTTGGTGGGCCCACATGACACCCAATCTTGCGAAAGGTGCCAAATCACCATACGATATCCAATCGATGAAAATGAGGTACTGTCGAAAAGGTATAGACGAGTAATTCGACAAGGTGACAATCTAATTTTGTCCTGGGGTCATCAATGACTGTCTTAGCTATTATGAAACCCTGCCATGCGAGCTGGTGGCCTGTCTTTTGCCTGAAATCATTGACCAACTTGAGACAGCTCTAACCAGGCCATCCAAGGTCGGAATGAGGAAAATGAGAAGTCATTGGAAAGGTATCTAAGTATATTATAGTGTGGTATCTATGAATCTCTGATTTAGAACCCTTTACCCACCAATTTTAAACCCCGAAGCACTGCAACCAATTTGGTGTCTGAAAGTGGTCATGAACTTGTGAAAGTCTGCTCTCACCAACCAGGGGTCAAAACCAAGCACAGGATATACCGTTGGAAAGGTATCAAACTTCCCTACACAATTTCTAGTTTTTATTTTCCTTTTGAGACCATAATTTGAACATAATAAGACCAAGAAGTCACAACTATTGGTTTTGTCCATTCAGGTGATGTTGACTTTGCGTCCCTCATATGGGGTCATACGGACTCGGAATCAGGCTCACGATAGCCCGTTGGAAAGCTTATCCTGATGCCTACAACATGGAATTATTGTAATTCTTTAATTATTACCATATTTAATATTATTATTTTCATAATGACCCCATCTCCAAGGGACCCGCCTGCTGATAGGCAAAGGGGACCAACGTTGAAATTCTTGTAAAGTGTGTGTTTAGCTTATAAAACCTGAACCGAACAGCCTTGACATGAGGAATAAATGTCATGGGAAGGCCCACAACTCCCTGAAGGTAACCAACTAATACTCTTTCAAGGGAAGAGGCCATAGTAACTATGACCCCGCCACTTTCTTTGACTGGAACCATAACACCAAGGGGCGTTTATCGAGAAGTAACTATGTAAAACACCATGTTGAGACCAAAGAAGATTTTTGGGTCAATAGTATTCATAGTGTGCATCAAACTGAGTATTTTGTGCACTGTGCAGTGGTCTTGAGAACTCTATCACGTAGCCTGTTTGGTGCGCAGTATTTCAAACTGTGTTGCACAGAGTGGACTGCGTGCACCCTCGTCGACCCTTTAAATTGGTATCAGAGTAGGTTCTATCAGAACAATTTTGTCAGAGTAGAAACTCTGTTGAAAGTGAAATATGGCTTCTACCTCAAATCTGCAACCTCCCACTTTTACAGGCAAGAATTATGAGGTGTGGTCCTTGACCATGAAAGCCTTGTTCTGAGGTCAAGATGTATGGGAAATAGTCGAGAATGGCTATGTAGAACTAGTAGATTAGGCAACATATAATTCCCTCACACAAGTTGAGAAAGATGTCTTGAAAGATCAGAGAAAGAAAGATGGACATACATTGTTTTACATACATCAAGCCATGCATGGGAGTATACTTACAAGAGTTACATCAACAAAGAAATACAAGGAAGCATGGGACATATTACAAACCTATTATCAGGGTATGGACAAAGTAAAGACTGCAAAACTGCAGATTCTTAGAAGATATTTTGAAACCATGTCAATGAAAGTTTCAGACATAATAGATTTAGTCTACACACACGTCATTGGGCTGATAAATCATATTAAGTCTCATGGTGAAATCATAGAAGACAAAAAAGTTGTTGAGAAAGTGCTTAGGAGTCTTCCTCCTAAATTTGATACTCTTGTTGTAACTGTAGAAGAAGGCAAAGATATGAGTCAGTTTAGCCTAGATGAACTGCAAGCTTCCCTTATCAATCATGAACATAGATTGAACAGGTCAAATATGTCTTAGAGAATGCTTTTTCCGTGCAGTCATCTATAATCCATGGAAGAGGAAGGGGGAGAGATAACTCTAGAAGCAGAGGAAGAAGTTATGAAAGAAGTGGATGCAGTAGCAATCCTAGAAATACTGGTGGAAGAGGTCAAAACCCAAGTACCAACCAGTCAACTTGTCAAAAAACTGACAAATCAAAGATTCAATGCCATTACTGTAAAAAGTATGGACATTATGGAGATAAGTGTAGAAAGAGGCGGTATAATCAGAACAAGCAAAGTCAAGATCAGTCACACAATACAAATAACCAAACTCGCCCTATGTTTATGGCATGTGTTGTAGTTGTGCCTAGTGCAGAAGAAATTCCTAATATAGTGCCACCAGTTGAATGCAATGTTGCTCAAGCAAGTCCATGTGACATATGGTACTTAGATTCATGCTGTAGTAACCACATGACAAGAAACATAGAATTGTTTTCTAGTTTGGATGAGTCAATCCAAACCAATGTTATACTTGGAACAGATATACAAGTCATTGTCTTAGGCAAAGGAAGTATAACCATTTTAACCAAACAAGGAGAACAAAGGGTTATGTATGATGTATATTATGTTTTTGGTCTGAAGCATAATCTGATGAATACATGACAACTGTTACAAAAGGGATACAGAATCTACATGGAAGATAATCACTATGTGATTATGGATAAGTGCCCAAGCAATATACTTATTGCAAAAATCCAAATGAAAAGTAACAGAATGTTCTCATTGACATTAAAGCCAGTCAATAAGAACACAACACAAATTGTTGACAAAGGAAAAAACGTACAGTTAGACACTGCATTTACAACAAAAAGTGCACGCAGTATCAAAGAAGAAAATAACGCAGAAATGAAGACATCATTCCAATCTGAAACATAGGATGACTCATGGTTATGACATTTCATATTTGGACATTTGAACTTTGGAGGTCTGAAGCTGCTACACACAAATGATATTGTAAAAGGCTTACCATTGATTGAAAAACTAGAAAGGATATGTGAAGGCTGCATATTTGGCAAGAAGAAAAGAGAATCATTTCCAGTTGGCAAGTCTTAGAGAAAAAGATCCATTGGAAATAGTACATTCATACATATGTGGACCAATGCAAACTCCATCTATAGGAGGCAATACTTATTTTCTAACATTTTTTGATGATTTCTCAAGAAAGACATGGATTTATTTCCTAAACCATAAATCTGATGCATTGGGTTGTTTTTAGTAGTTTAAATCACTCGTGGAGAAACAAAGTGGTTATTACATAAAGTGTCTAAGAACAGAAACAGGAGGAGAATACATGTCAAGAGAATTTCAAAACTTTTGTAAAGTTCATGGCATCTACAAACAATTTACCGCAAGATATACACCACAACAAAATGGTGTCGTAGAGAGAAAGAACAAAACCATCATGGAAATGGTGCGCAGTATGTTGACAACCAAACATTTGTCAAATTAGTATTGGGCTGAGGCAGTAGCAACTACAATATACATCTTGAACATATGTCCAACAAAGAGTGTGAAGAATAGAATTTCTCAGGGAGCATGGACAAGATCAAAGCATAATGTGGCACACTTAAGAGTTTTTGGTTGCGTCACATACACACATGTTCCAGATGAACTGAGAAGGAAGATGGACAACAAAGGACATAAATGTATATTTGTTGGGTATTCTGAAGAGACAAAAGGATACAAGATGTATGAACCTGTCGCAAGAAAAGTCATAATCATTTGTGATGTTCAGTTCGTAGAGAATGAAGCATGGGATGGAACCATAGAAAAGACATTGAAAATAATTGACGCAATGGAGCATGATGATACAAAAGATGAAGTGGTGCAAACACCATGCACAGGACAGTGCGCAGTCTCATCTACACCTGGCACTGTAACACAAATTATCGTGCATAATACTCCAGTAAGAACAACTAGTGCGCAATATACACCTAGAGGGAAACAAACACCAACAAGTAGTCTGAGTACTTCTACATCTCTAGATCCAACATTAGCAAGTCTGTTACCGAGAAAGACAAGAAGTCTATGCTGGATCTGTAATGAAGACGCAACAAATTAAATTTTAGTTTTTTCTCTGTTTTCAAAAATAGATGATCCATTAACTTTTGAAGAAGTTGTCAAAGAGGATGTATGGGCACAAGCCATGGATGAAGAAATCAAATGCATATAGAGAAATCAAGCATGGAAATTGGTAGATGTACCTAATGACAAGGATGTCATAAGTGTCAAGTGGATTTACAAAACCAAGCAAGATGCAGAAGGAAAGGTACAAAAGTACAAGGCAAGATTAGTTGCAAGAGATTTACACAACAACCTAGAATTGATTTCAATGAAACATTGCACCAGTTGCGTAGTACAAATGGCTAGTTTATCATATGGATGTAAAGTCAACATTATTGAATGCAAACTTAGAAGAAGAAGTGTATGTGGAACAATGTTGGAACCAGGCCAAAGCGGAGAGAAAGACGATTTTGGGAAAGAAGGCATGCACAAGGAAAGCGATAGATGGAAGGAAGAACAACATGCACACATGCATGGAAGACATAACGAAGGTAGGTTTAGGGTTTTGGTAATGTATTGTAATGGATGAAAAGCCATAAACGTATAAATAGAGATACCTAGGTCTCAGAGAAGAGACGAGTCGTTATTATAGAGAGAATTGTTGTAGCGAATCAATATGTAATATTTTGTTGTATGACCTAATTTTGTAAGCTGTTGAGCTAGAGAGGATGGAGGAGGGTAGATCTTGAGGGTTATATCGCAGGCTGAGGAGCCTGGTGCCATCTAGTCCACCTCATATAGATCTTACCCAACTGAGAAGAGTTGTAAAGCGAGCGACGCTATAATGAAGAACTACTATAATAAAAGAGCGAAGAGCCATATCTTTGTGGATGTAGACCAAGAGGGGGTGAACCATGGTAACATCTATGTTATGTGATTAAATGCACGTGTGTCTTTATTATCTTACAATAGATATTGATAATCTTAATAAATGAGTTAGTATATTTCTGCATAAATCATGATAACAATATACTGCGTTAATGAGTTACAGTAGCACTCTCAATACACAGTTATCAGATATCTCACTCAGTCCTAGGTTGTAAACACATGAGTATTGCATCCACCCATTAAGACTATCTTAGGTGAGACGACGCAGTGCACCCCATGCACTGTGTTGCCTTCTGGTTTACTAGAAGGGACGATAGTTTTAGAGGCTTTGTTGGAAACCTGAAAAGACATGAACCCTGGGTCAATAAACTCATAAAGGATATAAGATAGAGTAGCCAACAAATGGTTCCATTGCCGTTGGTAGGAACATAAAAGGATTGAGTAGATGAGATATGTTGCAGATCTGCTAAAAGAGATGTAAGTTTTACGAGAGGCAGAGCAAGAGAATATCAAAGCAAGATAAGAAAGAAATGAGCCACTAGAAGGGGATGTTGAGACTGTGGAATCCCACAAAAGTAGAGATTGAAAGTTGGCTAAGGAAAAAAGAGCTGGAGTTTGCACAGAAAGATAACATAAACCCTAGAGTAACACCCCACAAACATCTTGAGAAATACGTCTTTACTGATTTACATGAAGTCTTTTTCTATGATTTTCCACATTTATTGTAGGAGTGGATACTAAGGTTGAAGGATACCCATGCAACGAACTGTATCTGACAGCTAGATTGGACCCCAATACAGATTGAGCAGTTACAGCAGGAAAACAACAAATTCACCCGTGCAGTGGATTTTTGGCTCGACAGTATTGTAGCAGGCCTTATAACAGAGTTTGTCGTAGATAAAACGAAGTCGTACATCACGACGGAGCAAGAGTTTCTACACAGACCTCAAGGAAGGTACATTAGATCGTTGTATACTTCTATTAAGATACTTTTATATAACAAAGGTGTAATGACAATGGAGTCAGACAACTAAATTTCCCTACATGCATGGGGGAAGGGGGGAAATCACTGACAGAAAGAGGATAAATGGAAGGAGAAAAGGATAAGGGAAAGAAGGAGGAACCCTTGGACCCTATCATGATGGATGATGACCAGATCAAGTGGATCTTGGTGACAACTGGAAAGGTGTGTAGCGGAGTACCCTACCAATACAAGGTGAATACCAAGAAGAGATCCTTAGTCACGAGGGAAGGCTTGGCAAGTGATGAAGAAGAGGTAGAGGATCTTCGAGATGTGGAGTAGATTGAGGAAATCCTACACGCAACATATGAGAGGAAGACAAGAGGTCCAAGAATGGGAATAGAAGGAAAAAATCCTATTCATATTAATGTCAGTGTGGAACCCATAAACCCATGTGCGACTAATACACCAAAGAGAACACCATCGTTTAGACAACCAAAGTTCGGAAGAAGTCAGACAAGAGGAAGTACGTCTACACAGGGAGAAACACTTGGAGGAGCCAGTTTAGGCAGCACTAGTCAAGTATCTACACCGCGCAAAGGTAGTAGTTCAACGTTCAAAATGGAAGGACACAACCCTACCATTAGTTTACCAGAGTTTAAAGGAGAAGAGTCGGAGGACTCGGAAAAACATTTGTTCATCTGTGAAAATACTTGGGAGGAAAAACATATCACAGACGAAGATACTAAACTGGAACAACTAGCGATTACACTAAGGGATTGCACACTGGATTGGTATATGAGTTTAGCTACAAACAATCCACTAGGGACAGCCAGAAAAATTGCAGACATTAAGAAACTGTTGATAAATGAGTTCCAGAAGCCGAGTTCAAAAGATCATTACATGAATGAGATGATCGAAATTAGAAAAAAACTGAGAGAATCCATATGGGATATTGACCATAGATTCAAGAGACTAAAGGGAAAGTTGAAATATCTCATGACTGATATGCAGCATCGACACATGTTTGTCAACTCACTACTCCCACACTTAAAATATCCACTGCGACAACAAAAGTTTCAGATGTAGGGAGAGGCTCTATAGGTAGCCCTGCAACTGGAAGAAAACCAATATCAACAGACATATCCAACCATCGAAGAACTAAAGGAGGATTTGAAGAACTTAATGTTCCAACTCAACCAGAATAAAAGTAAGGACAAACAAGAAGTCGTTTGGTGTACTACATGCATGACAAAAGGACACCACAAGAACGAATGTCCAACATTCGCGCAGTATATGGCAGAAGGAATGCCAAATCCATTACCAACATGAGGACTATGGTGCGAAATATGCAAGAAACCAGGTCATGATACGTATCACTTCTCAATGATGCACAAATACCAGACAATCCCAAAGAGTTCATATTACAACTTTTGAAAGTCAGTGGACCCTGAAGAAAAGATTGCAGAACTATGGAATTGATGCGAGAAAGGACATCAGATGCATATAGAGTGTAGGTAGAAATGATGACTGGGAAAGCCGCACCACAATTTAATCAATTTCCAGCTCCATACAACATTGCGCAACAGTATTATAATACTGCACAGAAACCATATAATACCACACATCCACTATACAACACAACACAACCTCAGTACAATACCGCGCAGTACAATCAAGTGCCTCGGTATAATGAACTGAGAGGAGATCGAGCAAGCTACATAGGTGGAGGACGAGCGAGAGGAGGTTTTGGATGAGGCAGAGGACCAATGGTATGTCACAATTTCCAACAACCAGGACATTATGCAAGGGAATGTCCACTTCTACTAGCAACATGTATGTATTGTCGTGCATCGGGCCATGATACGAAAGAATGTCCGACACTATTAGTAAAGATCCAGGAAAAGAGGAACCAGAACAACCAAAATGTTCAGTGGATTTCAGACGAAGCAAGGGATGAAGGACGAAACATCAACATAGTTACCCACAGAGGAGCTAAAATAGGGAACGACGCAGTCCAACAAGAGCCAGTACAACAATAGTGGGTAAAGAAGAACACTGAACCAAGGAAGCAGTTCGACGCGCAGAAGGAGAAGGAGATAATTAAGCAAGCCCGACAAGAATTTCAAAAGGAGGACATTGCATCAAATTCAACTGTGCAACAAAGCAAGGAAGCGCCATAATACGATATGCCTCCGCTATGGGATCATACCAACGAAATGCAACCCACAAGACAAGTACAATCAAAGGATTTTTGAAATCATGTGTCAAAGTAGTAAATGATCCATCATCTATGGAACTACTACAAAACATATTAGAAATATGTAGTATAGAGATGGAAGGAAAAATAGAACAAAAGACAATCAATCACCTACATACAAGGAGAAGAACAAGTAGGGAATTCATATTGAATGCAAACATCAGAGATTTCAACATGGGAGACATCACACTAGATCTAGGATCTGAAGTGAATGTATTAACAAAGAAGACATGACAATGCATGGAAGATCCCACATTAGGGATACTCACCTATTCAATTGAAACTAGAAAACTAACACAGAGTTCTACCAATCGGTAGACTGAAGGGAGTAACAGTAGACCTAGATGGAGTGCGCACTAAATAAAATTTTGAAGTAATTGAAATAGTGGACGACACAAAACCATATCCAACATTGCTGGTCTTGGATTGGGCGTTTGACAACCAGGCCATAATCAATCTAAAGACGCGAAAAATGACATTTGATTCAGGTGAATACAAGGCCATCACGCCATTAGACCCATCAGCAAGGGAAAGGTTTGTAGAACCCACTTTCTTAGACTTAGAGGAGATCAACCAATTGTACAAAACAACTACGTGCGATGAAGATTATGTAAACCCAACTGCAGATGGAATACTCAGTTGGTGGAGCATTACTTCATGTGTGAAAGACTCAAATATCGGTTTAGAGAACTGGAAAAAAAGGTTACACAAAGTTTCCACGAGAAGATGTGCACGAATAGACTGCACAGTAATATGGTTAGGCACAAAAATAAGGGAACCACCCAGTTTCCACGGAATAAACGATCTGGAAATATTCTTGGTACAGTACAGAGATGAAGTTTCAGAGAATTAGAGACTCTTATCACTTGATATAGCACTCAAGGCCACACCTACAAGATGGTGGGTCACACACAAAGAGAGAATCATAGGTTGGTACCAATGTAAGCGGTTACTATGCATAAGGTTCGACATAGAACATAAAGACAACAAGCAGCAAAAGTATGATGGACAGGGGACACCAGCGGAACACTTGGAGAAGTGTAGAACGTTGTGTAAATTGATACCCCCAAAGGAGTGGCCCCATTATTTTATACACACTCTAGAGGGCATACCAACAAATTGGTATACAAACCAGAAAATGCATAGAGGAACTACGATCTAGACGATATTACAACAGAATTTTACAGTCACTTTCTCATTCGAGCATGAGAACCCCAACATAGATGCAACCCTTAAAAATATAAGAGGGGTGATATGCATCAAGGAACCATAAGTTGAACTCATAATAGAAGAACAACAATGGAACAAACAGACAGTCAAGGAACTGTTTTCATGTTACCATGTGCACGAAGACGCTCCAGAGGAAGACAATCCATACAAGATTCATATCAAGGAAGCGGAAGGCAAAAGAGAAGTGGAAGGTCCACCTATAGAATCATAAGTTATTTCCGCGTCGATCAAGGTAAATAAAGTCAACATTGGGACAACTGAGAATCCCAAAATGGCTAGCATCGAAGATTACTAGGATGAGCAAATGATAGAAAGCATAACAGAGTTACTGTGCGAGTACAACGACCTGTTTCCCACAACATTTATAGAGATGAAGGGTATAGCAAGAGAGCTAGGAGAAATGAATATACCACTCAAAGCTGAAGCAAGACTGATCAGACAACGACCATACAGATTGAACCCAATCTATAAGCAAAAAGTCAAAGCTGAGATCAACAGAATGCTCGAAGCCGGAATCATAGAACCAGTGGAATAATCTGAATGGATAAGCCTGATGGTAGTTAAAGACAAAAAACAAGGAGGGATACAGATATGCATTGACTTGAGTAAGTTGAACGACGCATGCCTACATGACCCATTCCCTACACCTTTCACAAATGAAGTGTTAGAGAACGTAGGAGGACACGAAGCTTACTCATTCATTGATGGATTCTCAAGATACCATCGAATCAAGATATCACATGAAGACAGATATAAGACCACGTTCGCTACACAATGGGGATCTTACCAGTACACAATCATGCCTTTTAGAATGAAGAATGCACTAGCAATATTTTCCAGAGTAGTCATCGCTGCGTTTAAGGAATTCATCCACTAGTTTCTAGAGGTATACTTGGATGATTGGACATCCTATAGTTTGTTGAAAAAACATGTAGAAGTCTTACGGTTGATGTTAGAAATATGTAGACAGTTCCAGATATCATTAAACATAAAAAAGGGTATATTCAGAACACTGTTTGGGATAGTATTGAGCCATATAGTATGCAAACAAGGTTTACTAGTAGATCCTGCAAAGATTGCAGTAATTGTTAACTTGCCACCACCAAAAATAGTCCATCATCTAAGAGCGACATTGGGACATGCAGGGTACTATAGAAATTTCATCAAAGGATACACGCAAATTACCGCGCCAATGGAAAAATTGTTAACAAAAGATACAAAGTTTCAGTGGAACGACGAGTGTCAACATGGTCTGGATACCCTGAAGGAAAAGATGGTCACCACCACGCCAATACTAGTATTTCCAGCTGGGAGAAGACATTCCACATACATGTATATGCATCCACCATAACACTTGGAGCTATCTTGGCGCAGCCAGGAACGGGGGATATGGATGACCCCATAGAATTTGCGAGAAGAAAGTTATTAGAATCAGAGAAGAACTATAACACGACAGAGAGAGAAGGCCTAGCTATGGTATACACACTACATAATTTTAGACATTACTTATTGGGGAAACACTTTAAGATGTTCACAGATCAATTAGCCCTGAAATACCTAGTCAACAAGCTAGTGTTAGGGGAGGAGAATCTATCAATGGTTACTATTGTTTCAAGAATTTGACTTTGAAGTCATAGTCAAGCCAAGAAAATTGAATGCAGGACCTGACCACTTGTCAAGGTTCACAAATGGAGAAGAACCTATGAATTTAGAAGACACCTTCCCAGACACATAGTTATTTTCAGTCCAGATCGCTAATGAATACTTTGCATATATCATTCAGTACTTGAGCACAGGTACTGCGCCGCAGGAATATAACACTGTGCAGAAGAAAAACTTGGTATTCTGAGATGCATACTATCAACTGATTGCAGGACACTTATACAAAATGGGCACAAATATATGTTAGAACACAAAATACTAAGAGTGTTAACAGAATCCCATGAGGGAATAGCAGGAGGGAATTACACAAGCAAAGCTACCGCGCATAAGGTATTGCATGTAGGACTATGGTGGCCAACCATTCATAGAGACTTGAAGGAGTACTGCCAGAGATGCGATGTCTATCAAAGGGTAGGTAAACCCAACAAAAGAGACGAGATTCCACTACAACCATGGGTAACATTACAGGCATTCGATAAATGGGAAATAGACTTCATGGGACCAATCAACCCACAAACAAAAACAACAGGAGAAAGGTACATTATCACCGCGATAGAGTACCAAACAAGATGGGTGGAAGCAACACCAGTGAAGGATTGTAGCACATAAACAACAACCCACTTTTTATTTGAACAAGTAATCACTAGATTTGGATGACCAAGAGTTTTGATGAGCAACCAAGGAACACACTTCATTAACAACACTATCAATGCCATGACCGAAGAGTTTGAAGTCCATCATTAGAAGAGCACACCATATCATCCACAGGAAAATGGCACAATAGAAGCATTTAACAAAATACTTGAGAATGCACTAACAAAGATTTGTAATGTCAACAGGGATGATTGGGACCTCAAAATACTGGCAGTATTGTGGGCCTATAGGACTACATGAAAAAAGTTGACAGGGAACACACCATTTAAACTGGTCTATGGCCAAGAAGCAGTGGTGCCATTAGAATTTCTGGTACCTAGTCTGCGCGTAGCAACAATTACACACGTGACAGAACGAGGCACAGTACAAGAGAGACTAAATCAATTGATGACTATGGAAGAAGATCGGATCCTAGTAGGGTTCCACCAACAATTTTAGAAATCAAGGGACAAAGCTTGGAATGATAGACACATCAAGAAGACAACTTTCAAGGAAGGAGATCTAGTATTGATGTATGACAACAAATCGTTTCAGCACCTAGGAAAGCTCAGAATGCACTGGTTAGGACCGTACAAAGTAAAAAATATCACAGATGGAGGAGTTGTACAGTTGAAAGACTTAGTAGGTGCATAAATTAGAGGGATGATCAACGAGAGCCGAATGAAGATGTACAAGGATAGTCGACCACCCAAAAATTGAAAGTCATCGTGCAGTAAAAAAATAAAAATAAAAAAAAGAACAGGATATTAAATGATACCAACAGAGGCACAATGCGTCGGCAGAAGAAAGAGAATGCTTAGGAACACAAAATTAGCAAGGATAAGGCTAACAACCAGGTCAAAAGGGAAATAAGCGGGAAACAGAAAGACAACAAAATCAATACGAAACGACGAAGTTATGCGGAATTGAATGTCAGAAATGACCGATGGGATGCTGCATTAATCACACCAACTGGAGACGAAAAGGGAGAATAATGGAAAGTACAAAGGAACTGAAGGTTCATTGAATCCATATTAAAGGTAGTGTCTTCAACAAGCTTCATGCAATGACCATACAACACATAGACATGGGAGAAAAGATCCTATTTGCAAAAAGAGAACAGACATAGAGTGATAAAGGCTAAGGAGCACAGAGTGGAGTTCACAAAGGGCACATAGACCATTCAAAATTAGAAAATGTTCGATATTCACCACCATGGCACCACCAAAGCAAGAAGAAACAAGCTAGACTTCCAAACAACCCAGAGTTAGAACCAAGGCACGAGTACAATTGGAAGAAGGTGAACAACAACCACTAGAGATCATCAATGTTGACGAAATCCCATCACCAGACACAACACCGATGAACCCCACACCCATGGTGGAAGAAACCCAACAACCAACATCGGAGGACATGGATGTAGATATGTCGGCAGAGGCACATGACCAACAAAACCAGGATGCAGAAACCCTGAAGGAGGCACAATCAAAGAACACTGAAGAAACTCTGAGAGTCAATGGAACAGGGATGAATCAGGAAACAACAGTCGAGCCAGACGAATCTCAAAAAACTATGTCAGACCACCCACCAGAAGGAACAATAGAAGATGTCACGGGTTGTCCAGAATGGTATTTCGAACTACAAATGATGGTCGCTTGAACCTCGAGCCAAGCACTAACGAAGAAAGACAAGCAACAGGTACCTAGGTCAGCTCACAAACAACCCGTCACAACCCTTGTTCTTCCATGTATACCATATTGGGTACAGGTGAAACCAGACTTGTTGGGTCATATAGAGAAGCTCAAATACTCAAATCATGATGTAACAGACATAGACAAGTTCCCAGAATTCACAAAAAGAGTATACTTACAGACTGTGGGAGTGAATGTGGTTGGGAAACTGATTGATTAACCACTCCGGTGGGAAATAGGATTGGAGAAAACAAGGATTTTAGGTCTTCTATATCTACCATACTTTGGTAGAGGACAACACACAAACGGTTGCGTCAAAAAACTGATGGCGTTCACACATGGCAGGGATATATGGTTGGACAAGATCTTCTTGATAGACGTATATCTCATTTCACACATCATAGGGTTGCCATCCCGGGGAATGGATCTCGCGCAATTTATCAATGATAAGACAAAGGAGAAAGCGCTTGCGAAGGAGATGAAGAAGAAATATGGTACTGACAGGGGGACGCGAGGAATCATCATCAAGAGGATCAATGATGTCACAACACAAATGGCCAAAAAAATCTTGGCCTTCAAGCTGCTATGGAAATGCCGCAGGGAGGAAGTTTCGGCCAGGGTCGTCGCAGTTGCAGCTTATTGTGTTGAGGGCACCACAGTTAGTTGGGCACCCTATCTTTTGAACTTGTTTCTGGATGACTGTAAGGATGCGTAGGATCTAGGAACAAAATTTCAATACTCATGGCTACTCATGTTGATAGCTATAATGGGATGGAAGGAACCAAATTACACATTCTTCGACACTAGACCCACGTCGAATTGTGGAGCGAGGTATTTATCACTTGGCATTGTGTCAGATGCCAAGAACAAGAAAATGAATGCATATGCATTTGAAGGATACCTTCAGGACCTATAGGAGGCCATCTCCAACATGTGGAGAATAACACCACAGGCTGTCACACAGTCTCGGGACATCGCCAAGTTCAAGGCCACATGACATGCAATGTGTATATAGGTGTGGAAGGACCCCAATAAGCAGTGGCTACAAATGTGCTACTATATCACAGAGGGCGACATCGACATGGTTATCAAAGAATAGGAAGATGAGTGGAAGATTCCAGTCCTCACCCAAGACTTTCTGGAAAGGAAAATAGAAGAGGAGGCATGGCAGGGAGAAACACAGCCTCAAGAAGTCCCAATGCCCAAGAAATGAAGGACGAGCCAGACAAAGACAAAGAAAAAAAATGAAGGGACAACTAAGACGGGGACCCAGAAGGGGAGGAAGGATAATATGAAGCTGACCAAAGAACAATAGAAACAAGCCTAGGCCGCACAAGGGACTACACCAAGTCCCAATCCCCAAGAACTAGGCCTTAGTAAGAGACCATCTACTCAGACGGGGGGTGCGTGCAAGAATATGAAGGTGCAAAGAACACTTTTAGAATACACGATCACAGAGGATGATGCAAAGATGATAGCCCGAATGGTTCAAGATTGTATATCCGAGGATTTTGACAATGTTGTGCACCATGAGGACATAATTCAAGAGGAGTTGGAAGACATGCAATAGATCCTCAAGTAGATCGGGGAAGCACAGACATCGGGTAGCAGCATAGGAACAGGGCCATCAACCTCACAGACAGGAGAGGAATTTGAAGCAAGAGAGCGAGATACAATCCACACAATACCGCAGCCAAGTGCAACATTCCACATTACACCCAGCATGTTGCGCATGGACGAGATCATGGGGAAGAAACCCCTAAATGACTTAGCTCAAATCCAACTGGTATTGTCGTGGATACCATCCAAGGCTCTACACAAATTGCAAGTTAGCGTTACCCAAGAGGTACAGTCTCTTGCACACACAGAATTAGCCGAATTATAGCAGGCAATGGATAAGCGGGACGTGTTAGAAATAATATGTGAGTAGGCTAAGCTCGAGACCCAAGAGGAGAGGGAGCACGTGAACAAATTGGAACAAAAAGTGGCAGAACTTATGAGAAAATTCCAAACACCTCGTAGAGGGACGAACTCACAATAGCATAAAAGATTGATCATATTACGCAGGTGATTGATCAATATCAGAAGGAGATAGATAATTTCCGTGAGTAACTCACACCCACCACTCCACCAACAGTAAAGGAGCAAAGGAAGCAGGAGGCAACATAGCAGCTACATGGGATAGAGCAATAGGTCAACACAACAACCGAATTATTTGATAAAGAAACACATATTTGGACAAAGTTAAGGGAGTATCAAAAAGTCCAAAGGTGGGACAAGGAAGAAAAAAGGATAAGTACAACTATCCAAGACCTTAAGCAGAGGCAAAAGACAATGCCCATCACGAAGTGCGTCAAAGGGGTGCAGGACATGAAGAAACCGCAGGCAGAACTCACCACTGCGCAAACACAAAAAAAGGAGCATCAAGCTCAAATGGAACCGCTTCAAGAGCGAGTAGAAGAAGTCATTACACAAGAAGAGGAAGATAAGACACAAATAGCATAGACCCAAGTAGAGTGCGCATGATTGATTAGTGACGAAATTGTAGTCTAGATAGTAAACACACTCAAGGAGAAGACCATGCAGGTGCAAACAAAAGCAATAGAGCTCAAGGAAAAGTTCCAGGTGATCACCAAGGAGATTGAAGAAGCGCACAAGGGTTAGGTGGTTCGGGATGAGCCACATGTCAGTGTTGGGGGTCTGTTGGAAGGAGGCCAAAGTGGAAAGAAAGACGATTTTGGGAAAGAAGGCATGCACGAGGAAAGCGACAGCTGGAAGGAAGAACAACACGTGCGCATGTATGGAAGACCTAACAATGGTAGGGTTAGGGTTTTGGTAATGTATTGTAATGGATAAAGAGCCAGAAACATATAAATAGAGATACCTAGGTCTCAGAGAAGAGACATGTCGTTATTATAGAGAGAATTGTTGTAGCGAGTCGATATGTAATATTTTGTTGTATGACCTACTTTTGTAAGTTGTTGAGATAGAGAGGACGAAGGAGGGTAGATATTAAGGGTTTGATCGTAGGCTGAGGAGTCTGGTGCGATATAGTCTGCCTCATATAGATCTTACCCAAATGAGAAGATTTATAAAGCGCGTGACACTGTAATGAAGAACTACTATAATAAAAGAGCAAAGAGCCAGATCTTTGTGGATGCAGCCTAGGAGGGGGTGAACCACGGTAACATTTGTGTTATGTTATTGAATGCATGTGTGTCTTTATTATATTTCAGTAGATATTGATAAGCTTAATGAATGAGTTAGTATATTTCTACATAAATCATCATAACAATATACTGCGTTAATGAGTTACAATAGTACTCTCAATACATAGTTATCAGATCTCTCACTCAGTCCTAGGCTATAAACACATGAGTATTGTAGCCACCCATTAAGATTATCTCAGGTGATATGGCGTAGTGCACGCCATGCGCTGTGTTGCCTTATGGTTTACCAGAAGGGCCGATAGTTTTAGAGGCTTTGTTGGAAACCCGAACAGACATGAACCCTCGGTCAATAAACTCAAAAAGGATATAAGATAGAGTAGCCAACAAACGACCACAAGGTTATGAGGTTCCAGGACAAGAAGACAAAGTATACAGATTAAAGAAAGCACTGTATGGATTAAAGCAAGCTCCGAGAGCTTGGTACAGTCACATAGATTCCTATCTCACATAGAATGGATTTCAAAGAAGTGAAAATGAGCCAACACTGTACATCAAATCAAATCGGCAAGGTAGCGTGTTAATTGTTTGTTTATATGTGGATGCTTTGATATTTATAGGTGAATTTGGCATAAAAGATTTCAAATCGGTCATGAAGGATGAATTTGAAATGACTAATTTGGGGCTTATGAGATATTTTCTGGGAATATAAGTGCATCAGTCCAAAAATTGTATATTTATATCACAGTCCAAGTATGCACATGAAATATTGAAGAGATTCAATATGGTGAATTCAAAATCAGTAGCAACACCTGTCATAACATGATTTAAGTTAAGCAAGGAAGATAAAGGGTCCAAAGTGGATTTCACATTGTTTAAAAGACTGGTAGGCAGTCTTATGTATCTAACAATGAAAATACCTAATATTATGTATGGAGTGAGCCTAATCTCAAGGTTCATGGAAACTCCAAAAGAATCACATTGGAAAGAGAATCCGGAGATATGTGAATGAAACAAAATATTTTGGCATAAAGTACTCCACTTCAGAAGATTTCAAACTCATTAGATACACTGACAATGATTGTGGAGGCAGTATTGATGACAGGAAAAGTACCTCTGGGCACACATTTCATTTTGGAACATGTATGGTATCATGGGCATCAAGGAAGCAACCCATAGTGACATGTTCTTCAATAGAAGTAGAGTACTTCGTAGCCACAAGTGCAAGTTGTCAAGCAGTATGGATGAGAAGGATGTTACAACATTTGTTGCAGGAAAAACATGAACCAGCTATAGTTTTCTGTGACAACAATTCAACCATCATGTTATCAAAGAATCATGTGTTTCACAAGAAAACTAAGCACATTGATACAAGGTATCATTTCATCAGAGAATTGGTGAATAACAAAGAGATCTGCTCAGAATTTTGCAGGTCAAAAGAACAAATTGCAGACATTTTTACAAAGGATTTAGCAAGAGATGCATTTCAACATCTGCACAGTAGTTTGGGAGTCCACGCAGTAACAAATGAGTGACAGTAAAAGGAAAAATCAAATTTTTGATGTAATGTTTTTTAATCCCGCCAACTTATAATTAAGGGGGAGTGTTGGAAATTGTAATTACAAGTCAGTGGGATCTTCACGTCTCTGTCGATTTGTCTGTCAGTCAAAATATGCCAGTAGCCAAAATGTCAATCAAATAGTCTACAAGTGAAAAGTCGCACATTTACTCAAAATTCAGTCGGCAAACATGAGAGCTATAAATGGAGCCGATTTCTATCTTCTCGAATTAAATTAGGTGGTTGAAGAGCCAGTCATAGTTATGGTAGTGTTTAATGTTGAGTCAGTCTTAACTTTTGTAGGAAGCCACGGTCAGAGTCTATATAAGTCTAAGTTGTTCAGTTAGTCTAATGATGCATAATGGGTGCTGAAGAGAAGCGGTTGATCCACAATGAAGAAGCAGAGAGGTAGAGAGAACCAAAAAAAGATGAAGAGTTGACAAAATAAGTCATTAGAGACGAAGCTCATTTTGTCATTGTATTCTATAAACCATGCACACTGCACCAAAGTTCATTAATATCAAGTATTTTGTGTTTTGACAAGTTTCAGTCTTATTTCTAAGTTTATGTGCTAAGCATAACATTGTGTTATTCTGCATTCGTAAATCATTTCATTAAGTGTGTGTATTCACAACACGCAACAAACTGAGTAGTCTGTGCACTGCACAGTGGTCTTGAGAACTCTGTCGCGTAGCCTGTTTGGTGCAAAGTATTTCAAACTGCATCGCGCAGAGTGGACTGTGCACACCCTTGTCGACCCTTCATTAATGTCTTCTTGTAATGGTGGTTGATTTTCTTATTTCCCTTGAATTTCAACAAATTTATGTTTCTCCACATCTTTGTCAGTAATTTTAAACATTTGTTCTTCATTAAAAATGACATTCCTACTTCTAATAACTCTCCTTTTTAGAGGATCCCACAAATTGTAACCTAACTCATTATTAGCATATCCTAAGAAAATGAATTTCAATGACTTTTCATCCAACTTAGATCTTTGTTCTTTAGGAATATGCACATATGCTTCACAACCAAATTTTTTCAAATGAGTGTAACATAAATCCTTACCATTCCATACCTTTTTAGGAATGCCACCATTCAATGAAGTTGTGGGAGAGCGATATATTAAGTAGCAAGCTATATGAACAACCTCTGCCCAAAGATGTTTAGGCAAACCGAAATTTGAAAGCATGCTTCTCACCTTCTCCATTATTTTCTGATTCATTCGCTCAGCTGTTCCATTTTGTTGTGGGGTGCGAGGAACAATTTTTAAATGCTTTATGCCATGTTTACTAAACTATTATTAAAATGCCTTAGAGAAATAATCCCCACCAATATCAGTTCTAATACATCTCAATAATTTGTTAGTATCCCTTTCAAAAACCATATGAAATTTATTAAAAATGTCTAAAACTTGATCCTTGCCTTTAATAGAGAAAGCCCACACTTTTTTTGATGCATCATTAATAAATGTAAAAAAATAAGTAGCTCCTCCTAGTGATTTTGTATTAATTGGGCCACATACATCATAATGAATCAGATCTAATATTTTTGTATCCATTTTAAAATTATTCCTCATAAATGATACCCTTTTTTGTCTACCCATACTACAATGTTCAAAAAATTTCATATTTGTACCTTTTATCCCAGGAAAAAGGTTTTTCTCAACAAGGATTTTCAGACCTCTTTCTGTAATATTCCCAAGTCTTTTGTGCCATAGATCTGTTGTAGGCTCCTCCTTTGCAATAGAAACAATGTTTGATTTCTACAATTTTGATTTTAGTGTGTAGAGAGTGCCTATTTTATGCCCCTTTGCAACAACCAACGATCCTTTTACAATTTTACAGGGTCCCTTGCCAAGCACTATATGGATGCCTTCATCATCTAGCATCCCGGTTGAAACCAAATTTATTCTTAGCTTTGGTACATGGCTGACCTGTTTAAGCAATAAACTACAACCATATTATGTCTTTATTAGAACATCTCCCACTCCTTCAATATTACAAAAACTATTATTACCCAAGTAAACCTTAGCCATATCACCTAATTTATAAGAAATAAAATTTTCTTTGCTTGGGGTAGCATAGTAGGAGGCTCTAGAATCTAAAATCCAGTCACTATCATGAGTAGAAGTATAAAGGCATGCATCCTCATAAAAAACAATAATTAATACCTCACCATCTGTTGTTGTTGCAATAACATTAGTTTTCTCAGTATTGTTGGTGTTGTTGGTTGTCTTTTGCTCATTTTTCTTCCTTTTGAATTTCCAACAATTTCTTTTGACATGGCTAAATTTTCCACAATGATAACAAGTTATTCTTCCACGCCTAGACTTTGAATTCCCTCTGGATCTTGATCGCCCTGATTTCTTTATGGTTGGTTTCCTTCCTCAATCACCAAGAATTAATGCCTCCATATTTTTCATTTCTTCTCCCATATATTTCCCGCACATATGTTCATTTAATAAGCTATTAGAAACATCTTCAAAATACAATTTACCTTTTTGTGCCCCATTACTTATGGTGACAACCAACTTCTTGTCTGTGATTGAGCTCAAGAATAGAAGTGCTTGGATCTCATTATCAAATACAATCTTCAACGAAGTGAGCTTGTTCAACACCGTGTGTCATTTAAGTGTTCATCCATTGAACCCCCTTCCTTCAATTTGAGATTAAAAAATCTCTTCATATAGATTAAATAATTTTTTGACGGATGTATCTCATTCATATTGATCGTGAAGAATTTTCCATAAGGACTTGGCTATCTTTTCTTGCGAGACATGGAAGTATATTGTGTCTGCCAAATACTGTCGAATAGTAGCGATTGTCTTTCGATCTAACATCTCCCAGCTTTCATTAGTCATCAATGAGGATTTCTTTGATTTCCCTCAATCGGTAATTGCATATCTTTCAAGGTCACTATATCTTCTATTTTTTACCTCCATATGGTGAAGTTTTCCCAGGTGAGATTTTCAATATTTATCATCTCCTCCATTGCAGACACTTGTAAATGGATCACTTTGCTTTGACACCAATTGATACATAAATATATATAACCCACGTGAACATATATGAAGCTAAAATATCTAGATCTGAAATACACTATAACTAATAAAAAAAATGATAGTAAAAGAACAATAGAACACCAAATATTTTAAGTGGAAAACCCAAGTATGTCATTAGCATCTTTTTTCTGACGGTTCTGAATATATTAGTGCATTCTAAGATCAGTAAAATATTAATGACTTTTAATTTGAAACAACATAGTACTTCAATTTTGGAGATGTATGGGAGACGTATGTATATAAATATTTTTAAAATTCAATTTGTCATTTAAGATGTGTCCAGGAGGACAAAGATGGTGTACAATATAGAAGAGGGCTAGGAATCAGTTGGTGTCACCGTTGAAACTAGATTATTTTTGCCCTTTGTAGTTTTTAAAATATATGTGTTTAAAAGTTTTTTTTAAACGAAACTTTGTAACATAATGCATCCTTTCTAATATCATGGTTTAGTTGTAAAGAGAGTGTCGTAGGCCACCCAAGTTTGTTTTGTAGAATTATTTATTTATTTTTTAAATATTATGGTGTAGTTGTAAAAATGAAATGTATTAGATAATTTACAACTTTAAATTTTTTTTAGTAATAATTATATAAAATATTATAAGTGATTTTAATGATAAAAAATATTTGAACAAAGATGTTTATATATTATTTTTGGGATTAAGTGCTTAGAGTAAGTCATTAATGTATGATCCATATCCATCAATATTACTCACAATTGATCAATAATTCCCATGATTTGAATAGTCCATTTAGCACTCATTGCATATGGTGATGCTTACAAGGGTGAAGATATTTATGTTTGCTAGTTTTTTAAAGTCATTTTTTCAACTTAAACCATAGGTAGTATGAGTTAGTGTTAGAATTTATTTGTATTTTTATAAGTTAGACTATTTTTTTCGACATTTTAAGTAACATTCCAAAAATGAAGTTTTAATAAAACATTTAGCTTTTTGAGTTATGGTTTAATTATAACAATGGAGTATCTTAAGTTGGAAAAAGAAATAGTAATTATATGAAATATTAAATGACTTTAATGAGAAGTATCTTTATTGTAGATTTTAACCTTGTACAATATTTAGTGTAAACGGACTTTCAGTAAAAGAACATAAAATATACAATGACAAATACAAACATTACACAAAGATTTTTCCCCTAGAAACCCAAACCAGGAAAACCAACATATTCTATATTCATTCATAGTGATACATTGTTTACAATACAATATACATATAGGAGCCAACGACATCCAAAACCCTAACTCAATGACTTGGATTAGTCAACAACCCTAATTCCTTAACCGGAAATAGAAAACCATTGGAAAAAAACCATGTGCCGAAAAAACACCTAAATATGTGACACGTTTCCCAAGGTAGAATATAACACATAGCCAACACTTATAACAACATTAGACAAAAATTCAGGTCGCACCTCAGGTCCATGAGAGCTATCTACAACCAAGGAGGAATGTAGAACAAACCTTTGAATGGTATGTAGGAACCATGACCAATAATCAAGTAGAAGTATATGCTTTGTATAAAGGTTTAACTATGGCTCTCTCCATGCACATTACAAAGCTTATAATATTGGGCGATTCATGTTTGATCATTCATCATATGCATTTCAACTCAGTTCCTCACGAGCTACATATGTCCTCAATTATTAAATGAATGAGGCATCTTTGCTGCAAATTTGAAGTCATTAAGTGGTTCCATATCCTTCACGAACTCAATGAAGTGGTTGATCGTACATCTAATCTAGCCATCAAGAAAAGGAGAAGGGGAGAATTTATTAATGTTCTTGATTCCCTTATCCCATAGTTCTCTCCCACTTTGGGTATTGCATCATCTATAGACATGGCGAACGTTCTCCTCCCAATGCAACACATAGAAAGGACAATCACTATGCAGTCCTCCTGCCCCTGAAGCACACCACATCCTTTCTCCACCTTTGGTAATAAATCCCCCACCTTATTATGTATTATTAGGGTGGGATAAATCAGTGCCAGATCATGTATGGTGAAGACAAAAACAAGTTTCTTGCCCCATTTTGCAAATATGGTAATCTTTGGAAGATTAGTGTCGGATCTTCGACCAAGTGGCTCTCGGGACAAAGGAATGGTGTGACTCTTGCCTTAAATTCCTTTTCTCTATTGTTCTACTCTCAGATTCAAGGAACCTTGTATTGGATACTTTATTGTGAAGTTGGTTCCATCAATATCCCTTGGCTTTCCCTTTGGATTCTTTGGTGCCTTTGGTCAATCAAGGTTTTTTTGTCTTCTTCCACTCACTTGTCTTTGGATTCACATTGGGTGAGAGCCTATTATCACTTCTGGTCATAGTGTCTTAGTATTACGTAGTTGGCTCCTTTCTACATATTTATATGTTTGGAATGTTTTTTCTCAGTTCTCTGACTATGTTAGAGGAAATGTAAGGTTTGGTATGACAAAAAAATATGTATCTTTTCAATATTTGAATAGTTGTAATAACATATCTAGAAAATACCAACAATTTTTGGATAGGTGCATCTAGATCGATTGCCTTATGTAAATCATCACTATTAGCTCTAGCCATAGTTATTTTAATAAAAATATTTCCCCATTGTTTGTTAAAAAAGAAAACAACATTAGACAAAAATGCTTATATTCAATCATTTTCTTCTCAAGATCCATTCTTCCAATATAAGCAAAATATTTATCATATAAACAGTTTTATAATTTAAAACTAAATCCCTAAACTTAAAAAAAAAAAAAAATCTCTTCCAAAATAAAAGTTTGAAATTAATATATTGATGATGATGATGATTATTAACGTCCATTAAGACTAAATCGATCTACCAGACCTTAAGAGGGTAAGTGATTACTTGCGATTATTTATAATTTTGTTTCTGTGGTCGAAAAGCATTAAGAGAAGCTTTCCAATATCTGTTGGTTGTGGAGCATGATTATCTTCCCGATTCAGAGGTCTTTGTTTTCAGTCATGTTTATACCCCATGAATAATTTACACCATAGAAGAATGTACACTCATCCACGCGGAGGAGTGCAGGGGGGGGGTTACCCTCCCTGCAGGGTCTGAGGGCAAGCGGGCCCCCGACGGGGGTTCCGGGGTGAAACCCCGAAAGGAAAAATTACCTTGTAAATGTATATTGTAATTTCATTGTAAATCTGAATCATTCATTATAAGGTCGCAGATCTAACGATAGAAGTTATGTTAGGGTTTTTTGCCCTAGAAGGCAACCCTCTTTTATGAGATAAATGTATTGCGGCTATGTATCATAGCGAATATTGTATTCTGAGAGAGGAGATTATGAGAGAAAGAAGAGGAAGTTACATTGGGTTTGTTGTAGCTTGTATCCCTTCATTTGTTGGATAATAATAAAGGAAGGACCTAGCAATTTCTCTGGTGGACGTAGCCCACACTGGGTGAACCATGTATATCTATGTCTCTATTGTATTTTGTATCTTCTATGTTTTATTTCCGCATTTGTTTTATTTTAGTGCTCTGTGATCATGTTTTTCTAACAATATCACCATAGTTTTGTTGAGTTAAGAGGTTAGGAAGGTTGGTAGTGTGAAAAATATTTTGAAAATGAGATCTAATCTGGGTATAGGTTGGATTATCTGAGAGAAAGTATTTTTCATCTTTAACCTTCTTAGTGTCACAAAGGTGACACACTCTTTCATCCCATGGCGTTTTAGGAATTGACCAATTCCCAGTTTCACTATGGAGCTAGTGAAAATTTATTCTTATCTTAGAAATGCTTTTTTTTTTCTTTACACTTGTCAAGACAGATAGATAATTTTGATCTTCTAGATTAGGTTTTTTTTTTTGTTTGTTTGTTAGTTTTTCCGTGAAATGTGGGACTAACCTGTGGCTAAGAAACCGCGACTCAGGCGCATCTAAGCCGTCAAAATCACTCGGGGACTGCACCCGGCCTGAGCCACACCAACCCTTAACATGGTTGGATTTTTTCTCCCCGCAGGTTTCGAACCGATGACTTTAACATCACGGAGTGCCTTAACAGCACACTCTGTCACCGAATGTCCTACACCTCGGGGACTCCTTCTAGATTATGATTGATTACATCCTTATAATACCTTAATTTTCTTTTTTCCTCTAACTCTTTATCACACCACATTTTCTCCTTAGATTTTGTTTTGATGATATTTTTAATAGTATCTTTATTCTACAAAATGGTGTCTTCCATGATTCCCCAATAGTTTAGCCAAGACCGAGCATCTTTATGCCATCCTTGCTTGAGTTGATGGTGGTTACGAATCGAATTTGAAGCAATTTTAGGAAGCCTCTTGTCTTCCATGTTGTTTAAATTGTTCTTATACATTATGTATCTAGTCATAGCCATGCTCTCAATGGGGGAGAGGCTTGTTTCCAAGAGGAGGATGGGATAAGGCATATTTCCTTTAATTTTGATATTATATGTTATAAAATTCTTTTGTATTTTATCTATGTTTCTCTAGGATTCACGAGAGATACTATAGCCCCAAAATTCACATCCATAAAGAATAAAAAGTGTAACAAGAGTCTCAAATATGAGTTTCTTCTTATCCCAACTCCAAAGATCGACTTATTTACAACTTTTTTCAATCCCATAATAAGCTTTCCATCCCAAAATAATCATTTTCTCAATGCTATAATTCGAGTTGAGCTTGTGGTGAATATCAATTCCAAGATATTTGTATGAAGTTAGTTCCTCCAAGTTTTTGTTGTCATATACAAAGGTATCATAAGTGATCTTATTGGATTTAATAATCATGACCTTAGTCTTATCAGTATTAACAGTCATACCCATATTGGAGCAAAAATACTTGAGGATTATTAGTTGGTTTTCAAGATCATGGGGACTCCTTGCCCTAAGAACGATCTCATTGGCATAAAGAAGAAGATTGATGACTATACCAGTGAAAGTAGGGCCGACACAACCTTATTTTTCTAAGTTATTTATAATTAAACAATAATAAACATTATAAAATAAAACATTGTAACATTATATTTTTAACCTTCTTTAACAAAACCAAACAAAATGATCATAATTATCAATAGTATCATGGTTAAAACTTTATATAGTAAAATAGGAAACGTGTAAACTTCTTAACAAATTTCAAGGCTAAAATTCTTAAGAATGTTTAAGAGTATATGACAGATAACATTTTGGGTAAAATCATGAAGATGGGTAAAATTTTTGTGAGAATCGGGTCTCCAAAATTCCTAGCGGCATTTTTTTGGCCGAAAGATAGGATTTTTCGGCCAAAACATTTTTTGACTGAAAGTTCACATGTCAAATTGAACGACACTCTTACGACACCCTCGAAAATCATGTACATGATTTTTCGAATGAATTTTTTTCCTGCATAGAGAAGAAGGATGATGGATATAATAGCTAGAGTTAGGATGATACAAACTGCTTCTTCCGAAGAACCCTCTAACTTGTCAATGTATATGTCAAAAAGGGTAAGGGACGGGAGACAACATTTATTAACTCCTATATTACAATTAATTTCTTATAACCAGCCCTCAATGTTCCTAAACAAAGCAATAATGTTCTCATACAACCTTATCACAATAGCTCTCAACTCAAAATGAACTTTATATCTTATAATCTATTCCAATGGTTAGTCTTTGTGCTAAATCTACTATTTTTTTTACAAGACAAAAGTAAATGGGAGAAAAATGGTTCAAATTGAAACTCAAACTTCATAAATATTGTATCATAACTATGAAAATATGGAATTCACCTACCTAGAAGGATAGGTATATGATAAAATGGTATTATAACCAAGAATTGGATGAAAAAAAGTGTTTTCAAGAGTTACCCTATATCCTCAATGGTTGATAGAGGGTATTGGGTATGCTACAAAGTGATATTAGATCTAACATACCATAATTTTATGTTAGTGGGAATGAATTTGGAGTACCCCACCAACTCAACGATGTTATAGAGGTGGTTGGATATGTTACAATCACATATGACTCATCAATAGGAACTTTGGGGGCTGTACCTTTCAACAAATCTAGGGTTGTCCTGCTACAATGGTGATCCAAAATGGATCATTAAATAATTTGTCATCTATCTTGATACTTTCGAGGTAGAATAATTGAAGGAATTGGTTTGTAGGGCCCATTTTAAGTACATATTCCATTTCACTGATTTGGGATCTAGAAACTTACAAAGCTAGTTTAAGGCATCAAATAACACTTTTACATTTTAATAAAAATTGTGTAGAGAATATTTTTTGTCTAATCTTATTTCATAAAACACATCTTAAATCAATAAATCTATAATTGTATTTGATTGTAGAATTATATTTAAATTTTGATTACAATAAAAAAAAAACAATTTTAATAATATGATTTTATAATTTTATAATTAAATTTTCATTCACTAAATTACTAAATTATCTCAATTTTTATTAATATTGAATTAATAAATTAAATTTACATTTTTTATCATCAAATTTTAAGTGAAAAAAATAAAATCAATATCATCTCATTTTTAGTAAATTCTATATATATTTATAAACTATAAGTTACAACTTCGATTAGTAAACTCTCCATATATTTTTAAACTATAAATTACAAATTAAATAAAAAAATATTGGTTCAATTTATTAAACTCCTCCATGTTTACACAAATTAAATAAAAAAATATTCGATTAGTAAACTCTCCATATATTTTTAAACTATAAATTACAAATTAAATAAAAAAATATTGGTTTTATTTATTAAACTCCTCCATGTTTACACAAATTAAATAAAAAAATATTGATTCTATTTATTAAACTCCTCCATGTTTACATTGTTTATGCTTATTTAAAAAACAATTAAAAACAAGTTAAACTAAAATGCATGGTTTATGCTCATTTAAATTAAAAACAAATTCAACTAAAAAGATTGGTTTGATTTATTAAACCCATTATTTAAAAAACAATTAAAAACAAGTTAAACTAAAATGCATGGTTTATGCTCATTTAAATTAAAAACAAATTCAACTAAAAAGATTGGTTTGATTTATTAAACCCATTAAGATTTATATTGTTTATGATTTCATTGCTATGATATTATGTAATTGAGATCTTGCATTTTTTAGAATTTCATTCATACAATGTTATGTTTATGTTGTTAGGGGTTGTGGGTTACATTGTTTATAATTTCACATATGATGTTATATTATTATATAGCTAAGTATTATGGGTTACATTGTTTACAAATTTACATAAGATATTACATCATTACATAGCTAGAGATTGTGGTTTTCATAGTCAATATTGAATTTAAGTATAGATAGACTTTAAATGACTAACAACTCGTTGTGGGAAAAGCATAATCAATATATGTAAATGATATACCTAACCTTATAATTCACCACTGCATTAGTAAATATAATCAACAAATGTAAATGTTATATATACCCTTTTAATTCACCACTACATTAGTAGATATAATCAACATATATAAAAGTTGTACCTACCCTTATAATTTACTAGTGCATTAGTAAATAGGCTCTTTGAACTAATCCAAACCTCCTTTTATATCCACACTATGCATTTATTGAAAATCATATTATATTTTTCCATCATTTAGTACTTAATCTCCCCCAATACTTGTTGTAAATTCTTGTATTATTTTTCATTTTTGCCATTTTAAAAAGAACTTAACTTATCATGTATTTACATCCTAATGTATGGTTATGAACAAAGTTTTCATTTCATAAGCTTGCCACCTTAAAAATCAAAACCCTTATGGCCTTTTAAGAAACAATTACATAATGTCCACTTATATGGCATAGATTTTTTTCAAAGTTTTAGGTCATCACAATGCATTAGTACTATAGTAATATGTCATCACAATGCATGAGTACTATAGTAATATGGTTATGGTTAAATAAACAAAGAAGAATTTTTAGTAGGAGTATTAAATGTTAATTATAATATTGGTATTAAAAAATAATTTTAAGAATATTATATATTAATTATAAAATTAATATTAAATGTGATTTTTCTTGTTATTATATATTATTTTTAAAATTGTCATTTCTTAAAACTATTTTATATTAATTATAAGATTAATTTTAATATAAAATTAATTTAAATTTATATATATATATATATAGAAATAGAAAATTAACAACTTAAATTCATTAATTAAATTCAACAAATTGTATTTGAAGTAAAAAATTAAATAAATAATATTAAATATTTATTATAATTTTATAAAACATAATATTGTAAAAAATAGTATTAAGTACTTATAACATTGCAACTCTATTAAAACATTATAAATAATAAAGAATAATATACCAATTAATCAAAACTATAAAATTATGAAAACATTATTATATTACTTTTAAGTAAGAATTTAATGTTTTGAAACATAGAACAATGTTATTCTATTACTTTAAGTATGGACTTTCTACTTTAGTTGTTTATTTTATTTATTTATTTATTTTTTTATTATTATTATTTCCATTATTAATTTGAATACAATGTTAAAGGGTAAATCTAGGAAGGTATGGTGCAGTCGTGACCCACGCAGTTCAACCGCTTCCATCAGGACCTTCTTTCACTCAAGCCCGAAGAGTTCAAAGAACTCTTCCTACTCCTCTCGGGAGTTCTCAATACCCACAGTAGTCTCCCTTTCGCCAACAGCTCTCAAAGTGTTGAGTCTTCTAGACTTTGGGCCTTTGCAGCCACAGTAATCCCTTCCTTCTCTTTACTCAGACTAGCCACTGAGACTTTAGATTCAGCCTTCACTTCTCCTGCACGACTCTATTAAACCCGATCAATTCCTGGGCGAACGAGAATAAGAGTTTAACTGTCTAGCCTCATCAACGCACTCTATGCGGATGAATTCGACTGCACTCTATGCAGGAATCTCCCGGCTCAAACAGAGAAACAATTGAAACTCATTCTCTTCTCTCTCCGACTTCAACTAAACTATGAAATCACATACACAGCATATCAAAGCAAATGTATGACAGAAACAAACATTCATGAGTATAATATCAACACAGAGAAACAACACAAACCATGAAATTGAATCAAAGGCTCTCTTCTATTAATTCAATCTGTACATGGGTGTTCTTCACAAGTTCTCTGCTTGCTCTTCTCCTCTTTCTCCTGTTCCTCAATATCTGAATGATAATAATACAATGATACAAAGGAGGGTGCCTATATTCCGTTTTCCCTCTCGAAAACTGAAACTGTCTAATCTAGCCTTAACTATTCTATCTATCTGCATTGAATCTATTAAATGCCTTCTTATCTACTAAGGACGTGAGCGTAAAGGCTCAAGGTCCCCTTTACAATACAAGTGTGCTTCTTTATGAATGCTTCCATTAAAGAGTGGCGCAACAATCCCAAAGTAATTCAAAATGTGTGATGGCGCTGTCCAGCTATCTCTTCTGCTCCACGCGCTGGCTCGCTTGATGAGTGAGCGATGCTCCTGCATCATACTCCTCGGCTTGAGAATCTTCATGGGCTCCTGTCCATGAGCTCCTGCACGGTTTGTCCATGCTTTTGGATAACTGCTTCAGTCTCCCAGCTGGCATCCTCCACTGGGTGATTCTTCCATTTCACCAGGTATTCGAAGTACTGCTTCCGCCTGGTTTTCTTTCCCGCTCGTTTGTCCAGTATACACTCCATCTGCGGCTTCTCTGCTATCAACATCTGCTTCTGCCACTAGACCACTGGCTCCTCAGTTCCAGTTTCTGCTTCTCCAGTCTTGTATGGGTATAAATCCGAAACATTAAAAATCGAAGATATCCCGATGCCATCCGGCAACTCAATTTCATATGCATTTTCTCCAAATTTCTTCAGGACTCTACACGGTCCGATTTTCTTCATCTTGAGTTTATTGTATGTTCCCCTTGGGAACCTTTCCTTCCTCAAGTGTGCGAGAACCATATCACCAACTTCGAACTGACGCTGTCTCCGATGCTGGTCTGTTCTGCGCTTGTACTCCTGATTTGACTATTGTAGTCGCTGCTTCACCTTGCTGTGAAGTTCCTGCATCGCTTCAGCGAACTCTTCAGTGCTCGCACTGCTAGTCGCAGTCTGTTCTGACTCCCTGAGTTCAGAAACTCCCCTCGGTTGTGTCCCATACACAATCTGAAATGGACTCTTGCATGTACTCCGATTCACATAATCATTGTACGCAAACTCTCCCTACGGCAATATATTGTCCCAGCTGTTATGGTGCTCTGTCACCAAGCTTCTCAATAGATCTCCAAGACTTCTGTTGACCACCTTTGTCTGTCCGTCTGTCTGCGGATGATAAGCCGAACTAAATGCCAAGTTAGTTCCGGGCTTCTTCCATAGCGTCCTCCAAAAATGATCGATGAACTTGGTATCCCTGTCCGAGACTATGCTTCTCGGCAATCCATGAAGTCTGACAACCTCTTTGAAAAACAAGTTTGCAATGTGGGTCACATCGCTGGTCTTCTGACACAGAATGAAATGTGCCATTTTAGAAAACATGTCCACCACCACAAAGATGGAATCAACCCCTCTTTGCGTCCTCGGAAAACCCAATACAAAATCCATGTTGATCGCCTCCCATGGCCTCTCCGGTATGGGTAATGGTTGATAAAAACCCGTGTTCTGCTTTCTTCCCTTCGAATGTTGACAAATCCTGCATCTGTCAACAAATCTTTTAACATCTGCTCGCATGCTTGGCCAAAAATACGATTCGCTCAACTTTGCAAATGTTTTGTCATGACCAAAGTGACCTGCTAATCCCCCGCTATGTTTCTCCTTCACCAAATTCTCCCTCATGGAGCAAATTGGTATACACAGCTGATTGCCCCTAAACAACAATCCCTCCTGGATCATGAAATCTATCCATGGGCTCCGATCCCTGAGAACTGGATTCTCAGCTGCCTCGTATGCCTCTGCAAAATCTGCATCACCTGCATACATGTCTTTCAGATTTTCAAAACCCAAAGTCTTGACTCTGAACTCCTGCAACAGCAAACATTTCCTGCTCAAAGCGTCAGCCACTTTGTTGGCAGTTCCTGAAATGTGCTTGATCACAAATGTGAAATTCTGCATGTACTCTACCCATTTTGCATGCTTCTGGTTGAACTTCTCCTGTTGACTCACAAACTGTAATGCATGATTATCGCTATACAATACAAATTCCTTGGGTATCAAGTAATACCTCTACTTCTTTAGTGCCTATATGATGGCATAAAACTCTTTATCATATGTGGAGTATTTCATCTTTGCTTCATCCAGTTTCTCACTGAAATATGCAACTGGCCTGTCATCCTGACTTAAGACTGCTCCTATAGCATATCCGCTAGCATCACATTTCACCTGGAATGTCTTCCGAAAGTCTGGCAACACCAGAATCGGTTGCTCTGTTATCTTCCGCTTCAACAGATTGAAGCTCCTCTCAGCCTCTACCGTCCAATGAAAAGACTTGTGCCGCTTCTTCACTGTATCCATCATTGCTGCGCTAATTCCACTGAAATTTTGAATGAATTTTTTGTAGAAACTAGCCAATCCATGGAAACTCCTCACCTCGAAAACATTTCTCGGTGATGGCCAATTCCTGATTACTTCCACTTTCTCAGGATCCATTTTCAACTCATTTGCTGAGATAACAAAACCCAAATAAATGAGTTCTGTCTGCATGAACGAACACTTCTTCATGTTGATTAACAGCTTCTCCTGCTGTAGTCTTCTCATCACAATGGCCAAATGTTTCAAATGTTCAGCCTTGGTCTTACTGTAGATCAATATATCATCCAGATATACGAATACAAATTTGCCAATGAATTCCCTCAGGACTTCATTCATCAGCCTCATGAATGTGCTCGGCGCGTTTGTCAAACCAAACGGCATGACCAGCCATTCATACAAACCCTCGTTTGTCTTGAATGTCGTCTTCCATTCGTCACCTTCCCTCATGCGAATCTGATGATATCCGCTCTTCAGATCAATCTTCGAAAAATAATTTGCCCCACTCAGGAAATCCATCAGATCATCCATTCTCGACAGTGGAAATCTATACCTGATGGTGATTTTATTAATCGCTCTGGAGTCTGTACACATCCTCCAGCCTCCATCCTTTTTCGGACTTAGTACTGTCGGAACAGCACATGGACTCAATCTCTTCCTGACCAGTCCTTTTCCCAGCAGATCCTGTACCTGCCTTTTGACCTCCTCGTTCTCCTGAGGTGTCAATCTATATGCAGCTTTATTCAGCAAGCTTTCTCCAGGTATGAGTTCAATGTGATGGCTCACACTCCTCATCGACGGAAATGAACGAGGTAGTTTGTCCACGATGATATCGGCGAACTCTCCCAGCAGTTCCTGAATCTCGTCTGGTAAGTCATCCACTCTTGTGCTAGTCAGGACAACTCTCGGTTTCCTGACCACAAAGAATTGTGGATCTTCGTTCTTCTCCATCTCTGTGAGAAGCTCCTTCCCACTCATGAGAAGTATGGTACTGCTTACTTCCGGCTTCACTTCTTTATCTTTTATCGGAAGCAATCTGTGGGTCATCCCATACTTCTCTAAGGTATATGTGTTCATTCTCCCGTCATGAACCACATTTCGGTCATACTGCCATGGTCTACCCAATAATACATGACAGACATCCATGGGAATGACATCACACAGGATTCTATCCTTATATTCACCCATTTTAAATTCAACTAAACATTGTTTAGTGACACTCACCTGGTGTCCTTTCTGTAACCACGAGACTTTATATGGACTCGGGTGCTTAGTCGTCTCTAGCTCCAGCTTTTCCACCATCTCGGTCGAAATGAGATTGTCTGTGCTTCCACTGTCCACTATGACCTTGCATTTCCAGTCGTTGGTCTTGCACGTGGTCCTGAACAATCTGGTTCTCTGGGCTGTGTTCTCCACCTCTTTCTCAGGTGTCAAGAGAACTTTGTGCACTGTCAGTGACTTCCCACTTCCGGAGTCCTCATCCTCAACATCACGCCTCTGCGCCTCTGTGATGTGAGCTTCTCCTCGGTCCATTTTCCTGTCTGGACAGTCAACGGCTTTGTGTCTGTCCTTTCCACATGTAAAGCATGTGATGATTCCTCCTCGTCCTCTTCCTCTACCTCTAGTACGAGGAAATGTGTTGGCATCAGCATAACCGCCATCCTGCTCTGTATGCTGCCTCCTCAGCTCAGCATATTGTTGCCTCTGTGAGGTTCCACCTCTCTCAATTCTACCCTGAGGTCTCTTCCATTCCTCCTTGGGCTTCTGAGTTCTTTCTTGGGAAACTGCCTTGCCTTTGGGCTGACTCTTGCCTCGCCCTCGCTGTCCTTTCTTTCGGCTCAGTTTTTCCTCGGCTTTCAAAGCCATCTGGTACGCGTCTTCAACAATCCTGATAGTTGCCATGCTTAACTCATCCTGAATGTCATACCTCAGACCATTCAGATATCTCGCCACCCTCTCATCATCGCTCTCCTGATGACCTGCTCTGATGTTGAGTCTGTAAAACTCCTCGGTGTATTCCTTCACCATCATCATCTTCTGTCTCAGGTTCTGCATGCGCCTGAACAGAGTGATCTGGTAATCTCTCGGGATGAACTTCGCCTTCATCTTCGCGATCATCCGATCCCAGCTTTTGATCTTTTGTTTGCCTTTGGAACGTCTATCTTCCTGTAGCTCGTCCCACCATAAGGCTGCATGTCCCTTTAACTTGGTAACAGCATGCCTTACCTTTTTATCCTCTTCGATATCTTCATAGTCGAAGTAGGTGTCAAGAGCCCTGATCTAGTCCAGCAATTCTTCTGCATTCAGGCTCCCTTCATATGTCGGAATATCCATTTTTGTCTTTGAACTCATCCTGGCAATAGCTTTAATCAACCGTTCGGTTGATGCATCGCCTGCTGCAACTTCTTCTTCACGTCCAGCTTCCTCTTCAACTTCGGAGTCACTTAGATCTCCAGTATGCGCTGCGCGTCTATGCGCCGCTTCCATATCTTCCATTTTGGCACGAAGATTTCGTAATTCCCTCTCCATTTCTATGTTCTGTCCATGGCTACTTCCCTCCCTGGACATCTCTCTTCCTCTGGACAATTCCCTTTCCCCCTCTGGATTGGGTGATTGTCTACGCCTTCTCGGCGGCATGGTGAAAATTTATTTTCTCCTCTGTTACTGAAAAACAAAGAGAGCTCTTCTCTGACTCTGATACCACTTGGTGCAGTCGTGACCCCCCCAGTCCAACCTCTTCCACCAAGACCTTCTTTCACTCAAGCCCGAAGAGTTGAAAGAACTCTTCCTACTCCTCTTGGGAGTTCTCAATACCCACAGTAGTCTCCCTTTCGACGATCTCCCCTTCGCATATCGGGAAATCGAGTTTCGCGATATCACGAAACTCACGAGCACGGTTCTCTTGCAAATCAAAACCCCGAACCCCGAACTCTGATATGATGCCACCTATCCTCTCGTTTTGACATGGGTGGTCCCCGCTTCAAATGGAAATCGAAAAATCGTGACTCGGGAATTCACAATTCCTGAGTCACCGGTTCACAGGACCCTCCAAGTCCTGAATCCCGACTCCTAGGGATCTCGCGCCACGTGTCCCCGTAGCGATCAACGGCTCCAATCAAAGTGGGAAATCGTTATTCGCGATTCCAACGAACACAAAACTCTTGTCTCTGTGAAACTCGATATGCCGAATCCCGATGGCTCTTAGTTCCCTCCTGCGCTTAAACGGTTAACTCCCACGTGGCTTCTCCAATATCTGACGGCCAGCGGGACTTCGCGACTCTCCCCTGCGAACCCTGGCCGTCCATTCTCCTCCTGGAGGATTTCTTCCGTTCCAAAGATTTTTCTGGCTCGAACCTTCTCCTTGGGTCCTTCTCCCAGGACTCACGAAGGAACCATTCCTCCTGAGCTTGTCAATTCTGACTCCCTCAGAGAAATTGAACCCGCTTCTTGCACTCGACCTCCAACAGCTCTCAAAGTGTTGAGTCTTCCAGACTTTGGGCCTTTGCAGCCACAGTAATCCCTGCCTTCTCTTTACTTAGACTAGCCACTGAGACTTCAAATTCAACCTGCACTTCTCCTGCACGACTCTATTAAACCCGATCAATTCCTAGGCGAACGAGAATAAGAGTTTAACTGTCTAGCCTCATCAATGCACTCTATGCGGATGAATTCGACTGCACTCTATGCAGGAATCTCCCGGCTCAAACAGAGAAACAATTGAAACTCATTCTCTTCTCTCTTCGACTTCAACTAAACTATGAAATCACATACACAGCATATCAAAGCAAATGTATGACAGAAACAAACATTCATGAGCATAATATCAACACAGAGAAACAACACAAACCATGAAATTGAATCAAAGGCTCTCTTCTATTAATTCAATCTGTACATGGGTGTTCTTCACAAGTTCTCTGCTTTCTCTTCTCCTCTTGCTCCTGTTCCTCAATATCTCAATGATAATAATACAATGATACAAAGGAGGGTGCCTATATTCTGTTTTCCCTCTTGAAAACTGAAACTGTCTAATCTAGCCTTAACTATTCTATCTATCTGCATTGAATCTATTAAATGCCTTCTTATCTACTAAGGACGTGAGCGTAAAGGCTCAAGGTCCCCTTTACAATACAAGTGCGCTTCTTTATGAATGCTTCCATTAAAGAGTGGCGCAACAATCCCAAAGTAATTCAAAATGTGTGCTGGCGCTATCCAGCTGTCTCTTCTGCTCCATGTGCTAGCTCGCTTGATGAGTGAGCGATGCTCCTGCATCAAGGTAAGTTATTAATTTATTTATTTTTGTTTTTTTCGTGGTAAAATGTTATATTTAATGTGGTATTTCCATTACTGATGATGATGATGATGATGATGATTAACGTCCACTAAGACCAAATTAGTCTATCGGACCTTAAGAGGGTAAGTGATTATTTGTGATTCTTTAGAATTTTGTTTTTGTGCTCGAAAAGCATTAAGAGAAGCTTTCCAAGATCACCATACTTTTGTTGAGTTAACATGTTAGGAAGGTTGGTAGTGTGATAAATATTTTGAAAATGAGATCTAATATGGGTATAGGTTGGACAATCTAAGAGAAAGTGATTTTCATCTTCAACATTCTTAGTGTCACAAAGGTGACACACTCTTTCATCCCATGGCGTTTTAGGAATTGACCAACACCCAATTTCACTATGGAGCTCGTGAGAATTTGTTCTTATCTTAGCAATGCTTATTTTTTTCTTTACACTTGGCAAAACAGATAGATAATTTTGATCTTCTAGATTAGGGTTGACTACATCTTTATAATACCTTAATTTTCTTTTTTCCTCTAACTCTTCATCACACCACATTTTCTCCTTAAATTTTGATTTGACATTTTTTTTAATAGTATCTTTATTCTACAAAATGGTTTCTTCCATGATTACCCAATAGTTTAGCCAAGACCGGGTATCTTTATGCCATCCTCGCTTGAGTCGATGGTGGTTATGACTTGATTTTGAAGCAATTTTAGGTAGCCTCTTGTCTTCCATGTTGTTTAACTTGTTCTTATACATTAGGTATCTAGTCATAGCCATGCTCTCAATGGGAGAGAGGCTTGTTTCTAAGAGGAGGATGTGATAGGGTGTATTTCCTTTAATTTTGAGATTATAGGTGAGTTAAAGAGTAAATCTACGAAGGTGAGTTATTAATTTGTTTTCTTTTTGTCATGGTAAAATGTTATTTTTAATGTGGTATAATGTTTCTTTGGTAGTATAATTTCAATTGATTGTAATTTATTTTAATTTTTATAAAAAATAATTTGTAAAGAATTTTTTTACTTTATATAAAAGGATATATGTTTTTGGCAAGTAACATGTTTTTATGGAATTTATTGTTTTTAATCTTAGATGTTTTTTTGACAAATAAATATATTATAATAATTTTCATAAATGATGATAATATAATTTAAAGTCACAACTTAGTTAGACACCAAATTTATGTGTTCCTTGTTTGTGGGACAAAGGACCACCTATTTGCAACTATTTTTCTAGTTAATCTTTGCATGTGTACATACCCTACCCCTTTTACTTCTAACGAGGAAACATATGTTGTTTGACTATTTTTTGTTATTTATCACATTAAAAAGATAATTTTTAATCATTTTTTTTATTTATATCAATAGTAAAACATTGCATAAACTCTACACTTGCTTATGGAGCCCACTTGTTCCTTACATTA
>ML824031.1:46427-72175 GCA_009831015.1 Picea engelmannii | reverse complement strand
TTGGAAATAGGGTAGTCAACGAGGTTCTTACATACATTTTTCAGCAAAGGAAGAATTAATGATAGGTTCAGATACCATGTGTACTAACACACATAGGAGAATCATAAACCACAAAGATCAATAGACTTAGAGAATATGAGTATGAGGAAGCTCTATGTTCCCAAAGTTGAGACAAATAATATAAATAACATGAAGCCCTTGATGAATTTGTTGTGAATGTTGGGAAGAATTGGATTCTAAAGAAATGATGGAGTTGTGTGAAAAAATGGATAAGAAGTTGGAATATCCCTTAGAATCCATGAAGGCATACAATAGCCTGAAGAATAAAATAGAATTGAGATGCGATAAGTTGTAGATGGACAAAAAAAATATAATGGAAGTAAAAGATCCAAAATTATAAAGAATTTATCACATAAAGTAAATCTACGACTCTCTTGGTTATGCATTCCAATTAATTGGAAGAAAAGGACATTTGAGAAATAAATATGCAATGTTGATACCTGAATATGTTGATATAATCCTTTGTAGTTGAGTTTATGAAGTGACTCATTATGTCAAAAAGATATTAATGAAGATGTTTTTTCCAAAAGGAGCCTACAAATAAAGAATGAGAATGTAATGAAAGATTCATGGAGGAGCAAAAGATGGAGGGGAGTTGTAGAAAGACAAGAAGGTTAATGGTTGCAGAATAGAGAATAAAGAGTATAATGTAAGGGGGTGAAAATCCCTTTGCCATTGATTTCATAGGGGGAGAGTATAGAGAAAGGGGGGGATTTATAGAAATAAATACTTATAGGAAGCACTCAAGTTAGATGAAAGAAACACCATGAAGACTAAAAGGAGTACCAAAATTACTAAGTGTTTTCATCAATGATATTACCCAAATGACTAAGTGTTGCCATCAATGACAAAGGGGGAGATTGTTGGAAAATGTGTTCTCATTGATGTCAAAGGTAGACATGACTGTGAAAATCATGGATGTCATTGATGTCATAGGCAAGTGGAGACCGACTGTCATTAATTCCATTGATGTCAAATATAGAGGGAGACTATGCCTATGTGCATTGATGAGTTCATGCACCTATGTGTATTTAATCTGAGTTATGAATGCAAGAGGATTGTGTATGAATAGTCAAACTGAAATGAATGAGACAACCCCATTGAATTAAAAACATAGGTCTGAGGATGTAGAGGCTATATTGAGCATGTGTTTAAGGAAGGAAATTGTGAACAGTCAATCCAAGTGAATTCAGGCTGCACATGCATAAGGAGAAGTCGTGCAACTGGAAGATGGACAAGTTGATCCCATTTGCAGGTTTGAGTAGCAATGAAGGAGATGGAGTTGAAGTCTGAGGATGTAAAGGAGGAAATAATGAAAAAGACAATATCCCACGTGCATAATAAGAATTGGTTTTGAAGGGCTTATATTGCAAAATTAATTTATATATATTGAATGAAAAGGGAAAACACACTGTGCATGGACTTACCTTTTAGCTGTGGGGCCCAACATATCTGATATCGACATATTAGAGTAATAACTTGAAATGCATTATTAAATTTTTTGAGGACCCAATAGCCTGATATCCTTATGGCTTGGTGGTCCCGATGCCCTGATTATTCGATATCGCCATATCAAATATCAATAGTATGGAGCATTAGTATAGTATTGAAGACCTAGGGCCCGATACCTGGTGGATGAGCTAAAATGTGACATCAGCAACCAAGAGCGAGCCGTGAGGAGGCCATCCATCCACCATGTAAGTATCCAAGACAATGAGAAGGGCCACATTAGTAGCCATGTCATATTCCATGTTTGTACAATGGTCCAACAAAGATATCATGTATCAGAAGATTGAATAGACGCATTGCATTGTAGTGATACAGTTTTGGGATCCTAGTAGGATGATAAATTGATATCCCTATAGACAACACTCTATAGGACAAGGTTCCATATCGGATATCGAATGGAATATCGAAGTGGAAAGAACTGTGTTGAAGCATTGAAGTTTCGATGCCCCGGTAGGTTGGTGGCGATGCCACATCATTGCCACGATAAATACAAGTCAAAACCAGATAAGCATCTAGGATAGTGCCACATGTCACATGCCAAGTCAACATAGTGACAGAGCAGAGCCGAAGGAAGTAATGATGTCACAACGATGTTGGTGCCACATCATACAACACATGTGCAAGGGGTCCACAGGGAAGCCACATAAACAATATTGTATATCGGATACCGAAAGAATGATGGTGCATGACTAAAGATGTAACATTGAAGTCCTCGAGGATCGAATGCCTAGGGGCCTGATAGGCCCAGTGTCTCTGATGAATGCGAAACCAGATCGACGGTCAAGATTGAATCCAAGAAAAATCAAACGATGGATGATCGATTAAGATTTCCCCCTGTTAGCCCGCTATATTAGATTGGGAAAATAGGTTGTGGGTGTAGAGTTAAAGGCCTAGGGGCTCGATATCCTAGTACCCCAGTGGTCTCGATATCCAAGGAACATGGAACATATCGATGGTCGAGAATTAATTTGAGGGAATAGTGGACAACTGTTGAGTGACAAGGCTTATGATATGTATTTTGATGGGTAGAGAACACGTCAATGACTGATTTCAAGGGACTACATCAGACGATTGTTGAGTGTTGAAGCATGTGATATGGTATATGAATAGATCATGTGAAATGAAAGGTGTTAGTGTTGGATTTTGAGGGTGATCCAAAATTGATCTTTTAAAGACTTCGGTCAAGTTTATGAATGAATTGATTTACCATTTATAAATTGAAGAGAAGAAGAATATTTAATGAAAGAATGTTGCAGCCATCATATATAATGAAAAACATAAAATAATCATTAAGAACAACAAACCATAATGCCAAGATTGTTAACGGAGTTTGCCAAAGTTTCCTACATCTCTAGGCCTTTGTCTCAGTGGGGGAGGATTTCTTATTAATCTTCAATGCTTCAAAAATACATCAGGAGTACATCAAATGGATTACAAACTGGTCTGGCCATGTTCTACTCGACCACAAGAATCCAACACAACTAATGGAAATGAAAAAGGTTGATTGAATCTCCCGAAAATGGCCTCCAAAGGTTTCTTCCTCAATGGATTCCTTGCATAAAAATGGCTTGAACTTCACAACTTAGCATCAATTTTGCTAATATGAACCTCTTTGGACTGTAAAAAACACTTGGTTTATAGATTTTGAGTTTAGGGTCGACCCCCCAACTTTCTGGCCTCAAATTGGGCTTAGATATCCTTCAGAGGGCCAAACATCCTAAAAAATAACTAAAAATAAGCTTAAAATCTACTAAAATAAGGTTAAAACCCAAATTTTGGCAAAAAAAAATTCTTAAGCCTCCAGTTAGGGCATACACACCCCTTTTGTGATCATATGAGGGCCATGTTTCCTAGTGCTATTCGTTTAAGGCCCTATGCCCAAGCGTGCCCCTGGTCACAACCTTGTCATGGGATCTAGCGCCCAAGGGACACACCTCCCCTAGCTGGAAAAGGTGCTTAAGTTTAAATTTATGAAAAGTGGGTTTTTTTTTCTAAAGTAGTAATTCAGCCTTTTTGGCTAGCTCATTGTGCTTAAGTAAATTGAAGAGGCAGGTCATGGGATCGAATCCCATGGAGTCCAACAATATAAATTTGACCTTTTTAAGGCCTTGACCATGGTGGCATGTGGCACCCTTGGATTGGACCATGTGTCAGCCAATGGTTGGCCAATGGTTTGCCACATGGACTATCAAAATTTTGACACTTGTCATCATGAACCTTGCCACTTGTCATGACCTAGTGATACCACATGTTGTCACCTGATGGCTACCACTTGTTGAATTCAGAGGCTACCACTTGTCATAATCTGAAGTTTCCACATGTCACATGTTGAAGATGCCACATGTCCCTTTGACCCTTTGACTTTTTGCTAGAGAAGACCACATTTTTCAACTGCGATAACTTTCTCATACAATGTTCATTTTTGATCGGTTTGCGTTATCGGAAATCCTGTGATGAGCACTTCACAATCATGTCATTTTATTGAGCATTTGAGAAATTTTGTTTTTGAGATTTTTAGGATCCATTTTGGATCATTCCTCCTCACTAAGACCTTTTGGTCATCTAAAAGGATATTAACCATACATCAAGTGTGGGATAGGCCTCCCCACTTGTCCTTTGTATTTAAACTATGTCCTATGCACCTAGCGCATCATAATCAATTGCATAATAACCATGACAATTGAAATCATATTTTTATCCATTTCAAAATTTTCACATCTTTCTGAATCCACTACCATACATGTAGAAAACATTAGCAATGATAACATCAAAAATATGACTGAAAATGAACCAATATGTTTGATGGGATTGCACAACATTAACTTATCTTGAAGCAAAGTATGATTGAACTTGCATCCTACAACCATCTCATGTTCATGCTTAAGATCAACTGCTTTACTTGGCACAATTATAGGTGTATTTCTTGCATTAGTTGCCTTCTTTAATTGTTCCATTGTTAGAAGAGATAGATTTTCTTTTATATGATGAGCATGTACAACATATTCAGATCCCTTTTTTAACAAGTGATATTGATTATTTTCCCTGTAGAAGATTTCTTTGAGATCATATAAATAAGGGATACCTAAGACCATTCTGCATGTTTCTAGTAGCACCACATCACATATTACTTCATCCACATACTTAGATGTAATTGCAAACTTTATGATACATTGCTTTGTTATGGAAAATTTGGGATCTTTTCTTATCCAATTTACTGAATAGGGTTTGTGATGCATCTTAGTGTTTAATCCCAATTTCTTAACCACTTCTTCTAAAATTAAGTTAGATTGAGATCCACTATCTATCAATGTGTCGATCTTGGTATGTTTCATAATGACCCTTATATGGAACAATTTACTTCTAGAATCAAAACCATCACCAATTTTACATGTCAAACCAACTGTTGTAATTTTAGACTCATCACCTAAATCTGATCCAAAGTATGTTGGTCGTGTTGTTGTTGTAACGTTTTGCCTCCCTTTCCTCTCTTTGAACCACTTCGGTCTCTTCTCTGGGTGCAATTACCGGAAATTCTCATCATCATGCCCTTCTTTCTTGCAATGCTTGCAAGAGAGCTTCTCTTCCTTTATTGTCGCTGAATTTTCTTTCTTTACATTCCCTTTTCCTTTTCCTTATTTCTTTGAATATGATTCCCTTGATACACTAACTCCATTTTTCCTTGCTTCATTATGTGTTGCTTGAAAAAAAACCTCATCAAGATTAGTAGGTCCAAACATAAATAAAATATTATGAATATAAGAAGGCAAACCTCCTATATACTTCATAAGAGTTTCTTGTGTAGTCAATGGAACATCTAACATCAAAGCCATCTTATGAAACTCATTTGTATATTCCTGCACAGATTGTCCTTTTCTTAATTTAAGACTTTTCCATTAAATTAAATCCTTTTCCTTATATCCCAAGGGATATACTTGTTTTCTAAGTGTGGAAATAAAATCATGCCATGATGGAAAAATCTTACCAACATGTTGAGTTCCATGTTGCGTCTTACTTTGCCACAAGATGAGTGTTGTGCCTTCAAGATGAAGCAATGCCAATCTAATTTTGGTTTCCTAATCTTTGATTTGTTGCAGATTACAATATACCTCCATCTGTCTAACCCAGTTATCAAGTTTCTCAATGTTACGAGGAAAATCTCTATATGGCTAGGGTAAACCACAACAGACGGAAATGACTGCAGAAATCAACTCTATCCCAACAACGTGCTATATAAACCAATATTCAAGCGAGATAAGAAAGAGGCCTAGCTACCTTGTCCAGATGTTCGATGAAGTCCATCGTTGAGAAGTTCAACCCAAAGCTATATACCTGCAACAAGTTCTCAACAAACAAGAAAAGAAAGTATATAGTGATAATATAAAAGGTTATCACATTAGATAGCATAATCCATTAATAAATGTGACAAATACGCCCATGGAATAATAATTCAATATATTTGCAAGATATCAATTGGACAAGAAAATAGTATTTTTATTAATAAATGATAAGCAAAATTGAAAATGTTACAGACTTCCATGTCGGCACGGTTCAGAACCGATAAACTAAGTTCCTTCCAGCTGGGCCTCCGCCACTTCAATCCTCCACCAAAGGCAAGCTCATAAAAGAGAAACAATGAGGTTCTCAATCAATAAGGGAAGAGATTGGGGGATGAACACTGTGTTCAGACTTAAAGGACAAATGGATGTAGACTCAATATGAAGTAAATAATTTCTCAATAGTAACTTTTCTCTCAAAGTTGAATTCTTTCTCCTTTTCCATAGCTCGGAATTGGTCCATTTATAGCCTTCAAAATGGAACTGAAGGGCCGAATCAAAACGTTTCCAGTATGTGGAAGGCCAAGGATCAGAGATCTCCTGTCGTGACATGGAAACCCGACATTTAATTTTCATTTTCTGGCACAAATCCCGATGTACGCAGGTTGTAGTGGAGCAACCTACGTATACACATGTTGTATAGTGTGCAAGATGTGTACATGTGGAAAAATATTTATTTTTGGCTCTGGGTTTTATAAACAGGGAAGATAAGTTTGCATAGGGAAATGGAATAAGGCCCTTTGTGCAAGATTGCATAGGGTGAGGCAAATCTTGTTGTAACAGATGCCCCCTAATGTGTGAGTTCAGAGGAGTATCTGCGATGACCGAAATACATTATAAACAACCTAGGAGTGGAGTGGTAGGGAACCAGTTGGACGAACTAGTTGCTCATTACATTATACACTGACTTTGCTTACATGGATTCCAATAAAATTACACTATAGATCCATGTGAAAATATACCCAACAAGTGTCTATGGCCATGAATAGGAAAATACAAATGCAGTTACATGCCAGAACTAGTATCAAAACCAATCTAAAGATATCTATATACCATGGAGTACAATCTGATCTCCCATGATCATTGAAGTCATATAGGTACTGGTCCAATGAAAAGGAAGCAACAACTCAAGAAATCTGCGGTCACATAGTGATGTCTTCAAGTCTTCTACACAATCTGCAAAGGGTGCAAGTATACATCATGTGAATAAAGGAGTTGAGGTCGAACATAATGAGACATCATTTGATTACAGTTCATTGATGTATACCATTAACAAACGCGAGATGACCTATCGATGATGAAAGTTGGTATCAAGGCACCGATCACATTCTTACAAGTGTGAATAAAGGAGTTGGTGTTGAACACCTGAAGAATCCATCGATCAGGAGACATTGATGTATTCCCAACTGTCGATGGCGAGAGAGCCTGCCACTGATAAGTGCAAGCCTCAAGGTACTCATAAGACCCTAGGTCTCGTTTCTAGAATAAATGGGATGAAGTCGATGGAAATACACCCACTAAAAGGAGAGCATTGAGGCATCTCTAATCATTTAGCATGAGGTATAAAGCAGGAGCTTCATGATTTGGTGGAAATCGGACGAAGAACATGTTCATGAACCAATGACCCTGTGCATCTTTTGCATGTGCCAAGTGCAAGAGGTACACGAAAAAGACCCTATGAATAACAACCAATGATGAAAAATGATGACAAAGGCGAGGAAACCACCAATAAGGCTAATGGAATCCAAGACATTGCATGAATCCCAATGTGTGAATAGATGTCTTGCCGTCGAACACAAGGGAAAATACGTAGTCAACGACCGATGATGAAATATTGACTGTTGGGTTCAAGTTTACCTACCAATGATGAAAGTAGGGCTAGGGTGCATGATAGGACTTACAGTATCATGTGATTCCGAGACAAACTGAGGGTATGGCCAACATGAAAAGTCAAGAGTTCTGAGGAGTGGACGACACAGGTTGGTAGACTTCCTTTGAACAAGAGCATGAGACATATGGAAGACTATGGCAGCATAGATCTAATGATGAAACCATGAGATGCAGGAGGCATCAATGAAATTATCTATAGGGACTGGGAGAGTAACCAGTCGGTAGAGAAGACGCTTTAACGAGCTCAGCTTCCTAAGGCCATGCTAATCCCAAAATTATGATGATGAATGGACTCAATAAATTTGTGCTCTTTTCAAAGGTGACACGACTGCTGCCAATATAAGATAATACTCCCTTCAAGCCTGTATTTTTTTTTTTCATAGAAAAATGAATGCTATGATACAGAGGAGGAAACGAGTGTCGCAAGTAAGAAAAACTAGTTCCAACAGTGGAACATACCTATCCTCAATGGAGGGAAATGCATGCAGTATATTGACACTTGGGGGAATGTTCCCTCCTAGGTATAGGGTGTCAAATTGAAAAGGATATAAACAAGGCTCTGCTTGGTTGAGGATGCAAAACTATTGATGCAAATGGTTTATAACGCAAAGCGAGAGTTGACTATAGGATCAATACTGCAAGAAAGGGCATGAGATGCATGATGGAATATCCTGCAATATTGAGAGGGGGGGTGGTGAATCAGTGTTGCCTACTTTTTCTTTTTAACTTCAACCATATTAAGAACACATATTAATTATTCAATTAATAAATATATGATGAACACAAAATGTTATGAACACAAGACTTTATCGTGGAACCCAACAAGGAAAACCACCAACTCTTTTCTCATTAATAAAATGTTATTTTACAAAACTATTTTCCAGCTACAACTTTTTTTTTTTTTTGTTAAGTAAAAAAGGGGTGTTGCCTGCTATATTATATTGACAAAAAGATACAACAGTGCAACAGCCGCCAAGTGTACCACCATTTTACTGAAAACTAGCATCACTTGGGGCTCATATGTTCCTTCTAGATAAAAAACAAAAGATTGTCTCGCCATCTGTCTTTCCCTAAGGAAACCAGGATAGATGGCTATGCATCATTTTAAGATTGTTTAAGGCATTACAAAGAGATTTTTTATAAGCCCGGACTTGTCTCTGAACAGTAAGAGCTAAAGAAAAAGGGAGCCCCAACATGGTTGGAAGTAAAAGAGAAAACCATGTTGAAATTGACTAGATCAAATACCCGGTGGCCTGTCATCCTCATCCTCCTGCCATGTTGCTCTGGCCTGCATGATAAAAGCTTGGACACACGTTGGGAATTTTTTATTTTTTGGGGCCTTGGAGTACGCTTCGAAATGCATATCCAACCATTGTCCCATGAGGAGGGTCCTATGCTCCTGGTCTACCATCTGTCCTCATAGTTCAAACACTAAATCCAAGTGTGCCGCATGGAGGAAGGGTGGTGGGGCACCAGTATGTCCATGCATGGCATGGTTAGAAGGTGGCGTTGGGGTTTCGTCACCCTCGCCTAGAGTGACCTTCATTTCCCTTATCGCTTCCTCACCTAGAGTAACCGCCTCTATGCCTGCGTTGTCCACACCCTTGTCCATGGCTGTTGTGTCTTCATGGTACTCAATTACCGTGCACATCCCCTGCGAGACCAAATCCATGTAAGGCACTTCCTTGACATAACACATTGGGGATTCCTCACATAGCCCTCCCCTCATGTTGCCTCTTTCTTGAGGTTCCGGGGCAGTCAGAGTTTTTTTCGTGTAAGGCACTTCCTCGACATAACAGGTTGGGAATTCATCAAGTGCAGTCAGAGTATTTTCTTTCCACATAGTGCCTGTGGGCTGCCAATTATATGAGAGTGAGATTTGTTCTGGAGGGGTCTGAGTGCGTTCCTCCTTCACAAACTCATTTGCATAAGCCTGGAGTGAGAGACGGGTTGCCTGTGCTCTCTGACGAAGGATGGAGTTGGCCAATGAGAGTGCTCTTTCCAAATGTTGTCTCCTCTATCATTGAGCAGCGTGGGTGTACCAAGTCGACCCACGATGGGGTTTACCTCACTCCCTAGGCATTGTAGTGAAGGAGTGGGTATCAAACGCACTAGGGCTCGGAAAAGTCGGAAGGATGCAAATGAAAATGCACCAGAGCTCACAAATGGCGGAAAGATGTAGAGAAAGAATGAGCTAAATGTGACCATGCCTCCTTTCTTTCACAGGCTTGTGGGATGGTGGGACATGGCTCCACATTAAATCTGCCATAGTAAATGCTTGCAGGGCCGACCCTTTCCCGCGAGGGAGAGGTCACTTACTTAGAGGTCGGTTATAATGGCTTGCTCCCATCGTTAATGTTGAATAGATGGGGAGCAGCCTGCCACATTTAATATGAGGCTAGGCCCTGTACCAGGTGGCGGTGTTGTGCATCATGTCACCCCATCTGGGGATTTTCAAGCTACAACTTGATGGAGAGACATTCCCCAAGTTTCTTCAGCTACAACTGAAGGGATGTTGCCACAACCCATTTACCAACTACAACTGGAAGGATGCACCCACACCCTCATTCACCAGTACCAACTGGTAGGAGGCTTTGACCCCCTGTTTAGTCAGCCACAACTGACAAGGAAGAACCAACTCCCTTTGTTCACCAGCACCAACTGGTAGGAGGCTTCGACCCCCTATTTAGTCAGCTACAATTGAAAAGGAAGCTCCAATTCCCTCTACAGGCACTAAGCTACCCTTGCACCACCCAACTGCCATTGTTTTATAATGCAATACATTCTCTTTTGTACTTCACTGAATTTGACTCATGCAGCCACTGGTGTAATTTTTACTTGTCTGCTGCAACCTTTGCTTGTATGGTCTTCTGTATCAAGTACTAGATTGCATAACTACTTCTCTATATTCTTTTGTTCTTGATCTTCGATAAGACATTGACAGACACCTTAGAACGAACAGTTCTTCATCTTGGACTCTTCTCATGTTTTAGATCTTCTAATGTGAACCACAAAGACACTTTATTCTCACCACTTTTTCTCGTTTATATATTCTTCAAATTGGTGTGAAATTTAAAACATCGTGTCCCTTTATTTGAAACATTGTACCTTTTCATTTAAAATGATAATATAAACTTTAATTAATATCATTTTCCCTTTTTATTCATTATTCATGTTTTTCATGATTTAACTGTCTTTTAATCATGACTGTGTATCGGTTCATTTTTTTCATGAGTTGATCATAGACATGGATCAACTCATTAGTTTGTACTCATGTTTCTGCTGTGTTCTCGGTTCACCAACATACCATATTTGATCATATATCAATTCTCTGCTATATTCACAGAGACCAATTTCTACAGAGGTGCTTCCTTCACTGTCTTTGACTTCTTCAGTTTGCGAGTCAACAAAATGCCAATCACTTGACATATGTCCTTTGGATCCAATGACCAGGATCATTTCGTGACCTTGGAGTGTTGAATTACTCTTGTGCTTATCCTCCTTGTATCTCTACTAGATCTAACCATTGCTGGTCCTCCATGCTCCGATCTGACGATCATGATCCTTAAGCTCACGGTCGACCTCTTGATCAGACAACTACTGAGATTCTCACTCTGATTAGACGACTGTTGCGGCCTCTCACCATTTCCTTCAATCCCAATTGATACTTCTTCAATGCACTTCTTCACTCGTTAATTATCATGATATTTAATACTATATGTGCATTCTTTTATGCACTGATAGTCAGTTGTTAATCCTCCCGAACTTTGATCTCTATGTTTGCTAACCCTCCCGATCTTCACTTGTTCACTCTTTCGATCTTTGCACACAATTTGACATCTTCTCTTGACTGATATACATGTTGACATCAATGACAATCTCATCTTATATACTTCATCATTAACAACAGATCATCTCATCTACTATTGACATCTATGAAAATATTTCCAACAATATCCCCCTTTGTCATTGAGGTCAGCACACTAACTTCATATACAAAACTCCCCCTGTGTTGATGCTTTCCTCTTATGAAGTTTTCCTTTTATGAAGTTTCTCTCCCCCTTTGACATCAATGGCAAAGGGTTTCTTCTCCTATGATATGTCTGTGTAAGTATTTCTCTTACCACTGGTAACTCCTCCTGCAATCAATCTTTTTCTGTCATAACTGAATGACACCTTCTATCATTGATTTCTATCTCTCTTCTTCTGACTACTCTCCCCCTTTGTTTTTGAAAGGTAGCTCTTCCTCAAGGTTTCATCCCTTGTTAATTTACTAATTCATATCTCAGTTGATTGGGATTTTTTGTGTTTCAAATGAGTAGTCTTCTTAATACACATTTTTGTAGTGATCGAGTCTTTTCAAAACTTAATCTAATCATTTTCTTATTTACTCACCAAAAATTCCCTTGAATTTTTACTAACTGTTTTCCCCCTTTGTTTCTAAAAGGGTATCTTTTTCTGCCAGGGTTTATCCTCTTGTTATTTCTATAGGATGTCATTGCACCTCATTTTTTTCAAACAACTCTTGGATCTACCCATTGATTCTCATCGATCTCTAAATAAGATACCAATTGTTTTTGTATCATCCACCTTGACATCTGCACTCTCGACAATCTTATGTAAACTAATATTGTAGCATCTGTATGCTTTCTTGGTAGGAGCATATCCAAGAAGGATACCTTCATCAGATATGGCATCAAATTTTATAAGATTCTTATCAAGCCTTTTGATGCAACAATTACTTCCAAAGACCTTGAAAAACATAGTTCATAAGGGGTCTTATCACTATTAATCCTGAGCCAAACTTTGTTTAATATTTATACTTTTGTTCTTACATCATCCCTCCATTTATATTCAGAAAGATGCAGCGTTTCTCTGAATAGAACATCTCTCTCAATGTCATAGAAGATGATGAAGGAAGCATCCAGATCGGTATAGATCAACCAACACAAAATTCCATTGTAGACTATGCCTCTGGTGGAAATAGACACATAATTGATCTCTGGGGGAAGTATATCTGGAATTTCTACGCTACACCAATCCTACAGGGAACCATCATATATAAACATAGTGTTTAATATTGGGAATGATAATATGATAATTTTGTAAGATGAGCCGCTCCTGGCTTCCACCTTTTTCATTCTTTGTAGTAACCTGATAAATACCAAGAACCTTTGCAAGGCATGTGGGGCTCCCTCCCAAGTCTTGAAGTATTAGTTTGAACCATGTAAATATCCCTTCCTCATAGTCACTTTGTCATTGTCAGGGCAATTCCTCTCATCATCATGGTTGTTACTGAAAGCAGATTGTAGCTTCATTTTACAGTGTGGTGATTAGTTTATCAATGAGTGTAATATCATCATCATAAGACTTAGAAGGATTCTCATTTTCCAAGCTTGACATCCATCTCTTCAAATTGGATCCAATTTTGAACTATCCATTATTGACATAATATAAGCTTCTAGGAGATGCTTCAACAATGCTATAACTGTAACCCTAGTGAATGAAGTATACGGGGCTTGATGCTAGCTTTTATTATATATAGACTTGAATCGTCACTCAAAATTGGTTCTTCAAGTGTGCATTAGGTATTACTCTTATTCCTCAAAAGTGTCACTAAAATAAGATTGGAAGATTTCTGAGATAATCATCACTCAATTCTTCTTGTTGTTCTACCATTGGAGATTCATCCTTAACGTCATTATTATGTGCACCAGAAGCTTCTTTATCCTTGTTTTGAGAATATTCCTTATTAGAAGTTTCAGCTACCAAAATCCTATTATAAACATCATCACTTTCAGGAGCAATATATTCATCATCTTTTTTGTTTGGTACTTCAGATTTTCTTTTCCATATCTTATTTACTCTTCTTGTCATATTGTATGAAACATTTCTTATTGACTGTTTTCTTGAGTTCCAACAACTATATGATTTGTGGCCATATCCACCACAACTATAGCATCTCATAGTGTAACAATGTGAGGAAATATGTCCAACACGATTGCAGTTCCAACATCTTATACTGTTGTTGAAACTACCAATTTGTTTTCTTCCATGATGCCTACAATCCAAGGCTTTATGACCATATTCATTACAAGAAAAACAATAATTGTTAAAAATATTCTCATACTCCCTTTGATTCATCCATGAAGGTGTCTTTCTTCTAAACTTAATTTGAGGTGTATGTGTAGCTTCAGGATGTCTTCCTTGATCTGATCTTTTGATTTGATACATCTTCATGGGAGGATGAGAAGATTCTTTAACATTCTTTTCATCCTTCTGCTGCATAGTTTTTCCTTTGGAGGTATCAACACAACACATGTCATCTTCTACATCAATCTAAGCAATAGGACTTGATCCTTTAACCATGTGTACTTGGTCATATCCAAGGACATATTTTTTCGAGGGAAATCTTTGTAGACTGAGAATTTTATTAAGGACTTCGGTTCCTTTCTTGAATTTTTCAACAATCTTCAGTCGATTCTTGAGTCCATCAACTTCTTGTTTTAAATTATTGTCTTCTTCCATGCTAATGTCTGCTTGTTGTCTTGAACTATGAAGCTCCTCTTGTGAGGACATTAGTTGTCTTTTTAAGGTCTGATTTTCTTCCTTACTTTCTAGTTGTTTTTGTTTGAGCTCTTCAAACTTTTGTTGCTCCTTATTAAGAGATTGTTCCAAGGATTCCAATATTTCTTGATCTAGTTGGACTTGGATTCTAAAGTCAACTATGATTTGATCAAGTTATTTATTCTTTGAACTATGTTTCCTCCTTTGCTCCAACATGATATTCTTCAGTTGTTTACACCTTTGTTTATATTTTTTCAGTTCGTCCAAATCACTTTCAAGCTCAGCTTCCAGGTTGACTTCTGCTTCAATGTCTGAGTATTCTTAAGTAGAATATTCATCACTAGAATTGTTGTAGGTTGAATTTTGTTCTGATTGAAAAGATTCATTTGACTTCTCATCTGAGTAGAGGTCTTTTAATTTTTCCCAAATTTCTTTTGCAGAGTTACATTCACCTATCTTCTCTTTGATATCATCACGTAATCCCTCAAGGATTGTATTCATTGCCATTGAGTTAATTTTCTTGGTTTTCTTTTGAGATAGAGTCCTTATGCTATTTGGTGGGAAATAATCAGTGATCACTGAATTCCATACATCATGTCCCAATGCCTTCAGATGACTTTCCATTATTGTAATCCAAAATATGTATTCTTCTTTTCTAAGTATTGGAGTTCCATTCTCAGTGTAAATCTTTTGTCCATCCATGTGTGCTTAATTTGATATTCTTTTCAGTTTGTTAGACTGTTCTTAAAGGAACCTTCCTCTGATACCAATTGATGGAATATTCAACAATAATGAGAGGGGGGGTGAATCAGTATTGCCTACTTTTTCTTTTTAACTTCATCCATATTAAGCACACGTATTAATTATTCAATTAAGCAATATATGATGAACACCAAACGTTATGAACACAAGACTTTATCGTGGAACCCAGTAGGGAAAACCACCAACTCTTTTCTCATCAATAAAATGTTCTTTTACAAAACTGTTTTCAAGCTAGAACTTGATGGAGAGACATTCCCCAAGTTTCTTCAACTACAACTAAAGGGATGTTGCATTTGTACTCATGTTTCTGTTGCATTCTCGGTTCACCAACAGACCATATTCGATCATATATCGATTATCTGTAATATTCACATAGACCAATTTATATAGAGGCGCTTCCTTCACTGTCTTCGACTTCTTCAGTTTGCAAGTCAGTGAAATTCCAATCGCTCGACACGTGTCCTTTGGCTCCAATGGACAGGATCATTTCGTGAGCTTGGAGTGTTGACTGACTCCTAGGATTATCCTCCTTGCATATCTACTGGATCTAACCATTGTTGGTCCTCCGTGATCCGATCTGACAGTCATGATCCTTAAGATCACGGTCAACCTCTTGATCATATGACTGCTGAGCTTCTCACTCTGATCAGACGACTGTTGCAGCCTCTCACCATTTCCATCAATCCCGATTGATACTTCTGCAATGCGATTCTTCACTCGTTAATTCTCCTGAGCTCTAATACTATATGTGCATTCTTTTATGCATTGATAGTCAGTCGTTAATCCTCCCGAGCTTTGATCTCTGCATTTGCTAACCCTCCCGAGCTTCACTTGTTCACTCTTTCGATCTTTGCACACAATTTGACATCTTCTGCTGACTGATATACATGTTGACATCAATGACAATATCATATGATATACTTCATCATTAACAATAGATCATCTCATAAACTGTTGACATCAATGACAATATTTCCAACAATGCAATCACAACTTAACACCAAAAAATGTCCTTTTTTATGTATTTTAGTCTACTTGATGTGAAAAAGGGATAAAATTGTGCCAAATAGATGTCTTTTCAAATCCAATTTACGAGTGTGAAAGAGACAAGTTCACTCAACAAACTTTTTTCTTTTTGAAAACGAGTCGGAAAAGAGCTTAACTAAGACTCACGACCTTTCAAGTCAAATTTAACAAGTGTGAAAGGGACAAATCACTTGACAATATTTTTGCTTTTTAAATATGAGATGGAAAAGAGATTAAATTAAACTCGTTTGGGATTCCTCGGGGTATAAGGTCGCATGTTTATTAATGAGAAATGAGGCTCATCATAAAGTCATGTACTAGCTATGAAGGAATGCTGATCCTATGAAAACAAATCTGCATGGGCACCAGGTGAAGTAGGGGATCTAACTAGGGAACCCATGTTTGGTAAGTCTCTACCACTTGCTAACGATGTGACTTATAGCAGATGAAAGGTTCTTTGTCACAACAAATGGGTTCGTACCTAAGGCATAAAAGTGATAGTTATAGGATAATGTGAAAATGCATAATGGAATTGATACTTATCCTATATGCTGGGAAATGAAAATACCTGCCCGGGGTGACGAACGACCAACATAACGTTGAAGTCTATAAGAATCCCTGGTTAAAACTGCAAAACCCAATTCAATCCACCTTTGTATTAGTCCATTAGGTGAAAAAATGGCTTAAAACTATAGAAAGTGGGTAAAAATAGTTTATAAATAGTAACAAAACCAAAAATTACTATACCATTTTGTTTTTTTACCCAAATAGTGCAAATTGAACCAAAATACCTCCAAGATTCAAACGACGATTGTGGGAGCATCATAAAATGAAATCAACAACTATCTAGACCAGGTAAATCTACTTCTGTTCCTCTTCATTTCCAGTGGATTAAATTTTTGAATTAGGTTCCAAATTTTTAGTAATTGAGGGTACAAAATATAAAAATCGGTGTATGCGGGCTGTCTTTAATCGGGTCGCGTATACGATGGGTTATACACTCCTGTGAAAATGGTAGAGCACCTATAGCCAGCACTATATGCGAATGTAATCTAAGTATCTCGTGTACAAGCACACAAACAATAAATTTTAAGGATTCTAACTCAATTTTTTATTTGTCCTTGACAGGATGGTTCTTCAATGGAGAGAAAGAGAGCATGAGGAGATCAATGTTGCTGTAGATCGAGATCTGGGGGCCCAAATGGCCTTAAGAGATGTGGCTTATATAAATTTTGGGCGCTCAAAGGAACGATATCCCAAGTGAGGTTTTTGGAGATGCTTGTGGGTTATTGGGACCCTGAGAGTGAAAGCTTCAATCTCGATGTGTTAGATGATCCAAAATACAAATATCATAGTTTAAAAAGTTAGAATAAAATGATTATTAATTTATAATATTAAATTAATAATCTAAAATATTTGATTAATAAATGGAGACATTTAGAAATAGAGTATTGTTGTAAAAGATATGACTCTAGAAAGGTGTTGTATCTTAGGCTCTAAATTAGGAGTATAGTTAGAAGATAGTTAAGATAGCATTTATTGTAAATGGACACTTGTTTATTTAATAAGTGATCCATAACTAGATTTAGTTAGGACATTTAGTTTATATATAGCTCATTGCAAGAGTGTTGAGGTGTTGAGGTGTGAACTCTTGCAAATTCTCATATGTAATTTCTTTTCCTATTTAATAAAAGTGTGTCTGAGGACACTTCTGCCATTATTGTGGTATCAAAGCTCTAGTAATGAAGCTGAAGTGAGAAGGAGATTATTTGATCTGAGGAGGATATTCCAGCTCCACAGGCCGAGGAAAAATGTGGGCACACTCCGTCAGTAAATTGGTCAGTTAATGTTCATTTTTTTTAAAGGGAAAATATTTTTTTATTTTATTTCTGCAATTATTTCATGCTCCATTGGACTTCAATTATTTCTTCGCCTACCAACCTGTGCCACCTCTCCAAAGTACTCAACTTGAAGAACTATCTTGTTACTACCATACATATACATTACCGTCATAGCTGAATCAAGTATACAATGTCTATAAACATGAATTAGATAATGCCCGAGGTAATTAGATAATTCCAAGTTCATCATCGGAGGTAAAATTGTCTGAATTAGATAATGTAATTGTTTGAATTCGATAATGCCCGCTCATGTAAATTGTCAATAGTCTATGCATTCCCTCTCCCCTGGACCAGATAAACACATGTAACAGATTTTTTTCTTGTTGTTCGCCTACCGCTAAAAAATGGTTCAGATTGTTGCATACATAGCTACATATTTTTTTGCCATTTTCATTCCACGAAAATAATATGATGGAAAGATCGTAGATGTATGGTCTTGAGGAGCATATTCATTTGAAAATACCGATTTCAAACCTCCACGTACTTTTCAGAAGTGTTATGTGAACACTTCTTTGCTATTTTATTTCACGAGGGATACTGGACATCAATACGTGTCCATGATGTCGCCTCTATGTTGGATCTAAATATATGGGAAACTCTAGGATTAGCAGTCTTATCAGTGATTGTGTTCTCTGTATTGTGATGCTTGAAGTGATTTCTACCACTATCATCGTGAACAAGAACAGATCTATATTCTCAAGCAATTTTCGGTTTGAATGACTTCATAGCATCAACAATTTTCACATCATTTGGTGTCAGATTGTGTGTAATTCTTACGGTATACGACCGATATGTAATTCTGACTGGCTGTGTACCAACCATTTTTTTGATAACTTCAGTGCAAATGTTGTGGTGGATGGAAACAAAATGAACCTTGGTGCTGATAAAACACAGAGTGCAGTTAAAATAAAAACGCAATAGAATATCACAACCATCTTTGATTCAACCGTACTTGAATACGGTAATTTTGTTGATACAATTGTAATTATCTAGAGTAGACCTGGTTATATAATTGTAGTTTTATAACTATAGATTAATAGACAACGCTCAATGAATATATATTAATCAATACAGGTTGGGTCATACACCTCAGGTATATAAAATGATTCATGTCATATTTATCAACCTCCAAAGATAAGAACAAGTATATCAAATGATTTACGTCCATTATCAGGACAAATTAAACTGGCTACTATCTCTTCTGGTGAGATGTTGGATATATTGTAATCAATCCCTCTTTATGCAGTAATGTTTTTTGGGGTAACAAAATTCTTTGTAATTCAAAGTAATTTTACTTTGAGGGGGGGTAATTTGCAAGAGCATTGTAAGGAGTAAAATTTTGAAAGTTACTTGGAATTTGACTAGAGCCAAGTGCCAAGCTCAGTGATTTTTCTCCTATTTCAACAACTATAAGAGGGTCAAGGCCAAGCCCCTATAGATCGTTTTTTGTGTGATGTGTTTGGTGTGTTTCTCATCTTGATATATTTTGTTTGATTCTTTTTTGGTGTGAAGATTCAACACTACAATGTCGAAGTTAATTAATTTGTTCTCTGACTCCAATAAACTTGAAGGCAAAAAATCATACAAGACATGGAAACGTCTCATTGAAAGAACTCTCATTTATAATGAAATTTGGCATGATATATGTAATGAAGATACTAAGACAAATAATCCTACAGATGTAGCTACATTAGAAAAATGGGCAGTTAAAAATTCCAAAGCATTAGCACTCATTAATCTTCAGTTAATGATGAGATGTATGTTCACATTGAAAATACTAATGATGCATGGTCTACTTTGAAAGTTTTGAAGGATTTATTTGATACTTAGCCTGAATCAAATAAAGTTGATCTTCAATTAAAGTTTCTCCAACAAAAATTAATTGAAGGAGGTGATGTACATGAATATGTTTCCAGACTTAAGAACATTAAGTAGGAAATACTAAATGTTGGTTTTCAAGCAGTAGATGATAGTTTCATGACCAAAATTTTAATTGTTGGATTGCCTTCTTCCTATACACATTTTTTGGAAACTTTACAAGTAACTGGAAAGCTAGAAAAGATTATGTTTGATGAGCTAAGTGAAATGTTATCTCAACACAACAAAAGTTTTGGAAAGAAAAATCAAGTTGGGGAAGATGTTTTTTTCACAGAGGCCAGCTCAAGTAAATATTAAACTGATAGTTCTAGAAGCAGAGGAAGAGGACATTTTGTACAAGATCGTGGTCGAAGCCAAAGTAGAGAAAACAATTTTTCAGATAGGAGCAATTTTCAAGGAAGAGGAAATAGTCAAGGCATAGGGTATTTTCAAGGCAGAGGAAACAATCAAGGCAGAGGGTATTTCAAGGAAGAGGAAATAATCAAGGCAGAGGCTATTTTCAAGGCAACAATCAAGGCAAAGGAAAAACTCCACACATAGGTCAAAACAGAGGTAGAGGAAGAGATTTAAGTCAAATTGTTTGTAGAAGATGTAACAAAGTTGGTCATTATACAAAAGATTGTCAAACTTCCATTGATAATATTTCCAAGTTTCATCAAAACACAACATAGTTTGTAACTGATCGAGATGATGATGGTTCAGAATATGTCTTTACTTCATCTTCAACATTACAGATTTTCATTGATTTTCAAAGTGATTATGAAGATGCTTGGATTCTAGATTTAGGAGCATCTCAACACATGACTTTCAGACGTGACTTCTTTTGGAATTTTCAAGAATGCCATCTTAATTTCGTCTTTCTTGCAGATAATACCAAACATACTCCTTATGGAAAAGGTGTAGTTAAATTTTATTTAACCGATATTGGAGAATGAATGATTTCAAATGTATGGTATGTACCCACATTTAAAAAGAATTTGTTTTCTTTAGTCATGATTCGACAAGCAGGACATCAGGTGATTATGGAAGATGGATTAGTTAATATTAATTCGGTCAAATAGAATATGAAAATAGTGATGACAGGTTATGAAGATGGAAAACTGTTAAGGATGAAAGGGACAATTATTCCAAGGAATTCTGACTTTGCAGGAGCAATAAGTACATGTATTTCACCTCTATGATTGCGGCATGTGAGATATGGACATCTCAACTTTGAAAGTCTCTCTCAATTGCAAAAACAAGGGATGGTTAAGGGAATTCCAACTTTCAAAAAGGAAAATACAAAATGTGAAGCTTGCATTTATGGAAAACAAAGTTGAGAGAGTTTTCCAACAAGCTCATGGCGTGCAAATAGGCGGTTGCAACTAGTTCACAGTGATGTTTGTGGACCACTACAAACTTCTTTAGGTGGTTGCAAATATTTTTTACTCTTTATTGATGATTTCAGTAGAATAAATTGGGTTTACTTCTTGAAGAAAAAGTCAGAAGTATTTGAAAAGTTTAAGATTTTTCGTCAACTTGTTGAAAACGAAGTTAAAGAAAAGATAGGCACTCTTAGGACAAATAATGGAGGGGAATTCACTTCTAATGAATTCAAAACTTATTGCAAAGACAATGGGATCAGAAGACATCTTACAAATGTCTACACTCCTCAACAAAATGGAGTTGTAGAAAGAATGAATCACACCTTGTTAGGAATGGCAAGATCCATGTTAGGCTTTAAAAAGTTAAGTCCTACATATTGGGCAGAAGCAATCCATACAAATATCTACTTAAGGAACATATCTCCAACTGCTTCTTTGGAAGGAATTACACCTTATGAAGCATGGTTTGGTTTCAAACCTCGAGTTAAACAACTTAGATTTTTTGGATCGGTATGTTATGTCTTAGTTATGAAAGAAAAACGAACTAATCTTGACTCAAGAATCTTGAAATGGACAATGATTAGGTATTTTGATGAGAAGAAAGGGTATCGAATTTTGTCCAATGGAAAATTTATTGTAAGCAGGGATGTAATTTTTGATGAAACCGAAAGTAAGAGTGCTGGAGAAATATAAATTCTTCTTCAAAAGTTAGAAATTAAAGGCAATCAAAGAAAAGGAAAAATGCAAAGTCAACCAAATTCACATAATTGGTATGAACTTGATTTTCCTTCATCTGAAGATGATACATCCAGTCCATTTACTTCAACAACATCATCTAGGTCTTCCATTAGTTCATCAGACTCTCCTAGTAGCGGTAGTTCATCTCACAATGATTCTCCACCTTTAGAATCTTCAACTAATCGACGAACATCAGTTTACATTAATCAAATTTTCAATAATGGAAATTCAGATCCCCAAACAAGTGAATGTCAACTACCAAAATGGGAAGTTCAACTTTTGAAAGATGTAAGGCCTGATGAGTAGAATAAAACATGAAAAAGGGGATCACACAACAGTGAAGGAAATTTTTCCTTGGTAGAAAATGATTTTACTGAACCTTCCACATACAAACAAGTAGTAAAACATAAAGAATGGCAACAGGTTATGGTTGAAGAGTATCAAGCAATAATTGATAACAACACTTGGAAACTTGTTGATTGTCCTACAAGTGTTAAACCCATCGAATGAAAATGGGTTTACAGAATTAAATACAACCAACATGGAGAAATTGACAAGTATAAAGCATGACTTGTGGATAAAGGTTTTGCACATCAGGAAGGCATTGATTATGAGGAAAGTTTTGCTCCTACATCTAAATGGAATACCATCCGATTAACACTTTCCTTGGCCGCTCAAAAAGGTTGGAAAGTTCATCAAATGGATGTAAAAAGTGATTTTCTCAACGGAGACTTACAAGAAGATGTCTATATGCAATAACCACCAGGTTTTGAAATTGAAGGGCAAGAACACAAATTCTGCAAATTAATTAAGGCTTTCTATGGGTTAAAGCAAGTTCCCCTAGCTTGGTATACCAAAATGGATGAATACCTTAGGAAAGTTGGTTTTCAATGAAGTGAATTTGATGATACTTTGTATATCCATCAAAAGGGTCCATATATGGTGATTCTTGTTATGTATGTAGATGATTTTATCATTACAACAAACAATGATGATCATATTGCACAGGTGAAAAATGAGTTACATGGAGGTTTTAAGATGACTAATTTGGGACTACTTCACTACTATCTTGGAATTGAAGTATTCCAACATCCACATCATATTTTCATTTCTTAGAGTAAGTATGCAGCATAAATTCTTTAGAGATTTGGCATGCAGGATTGCAAACCATCTCTTATCCCTATGGAACAACACGTGGAACTTTCAAAATTTGAAAGGGGGGGAATGGTAGACAACACTATTTATAAACAATTGATTGGCAACTTGATTTATTTGACAAACACTCGACCATATCTATCTTATGAAGTTAATATTCTTTCACGCTTTATGTAGCAACCACAGGACATCCACTGGAATGCAGCCAAAAGAGTTTTTCGATATATCCAAGGAACAAAATATTTTGGTCTTCTTTACAAAAAGACTAAAAATTTTGTACTTGGTGGATTTTCAGATGCCGACTTTGACGGAAGTATTAATGATCAAGCATCAACATCAGGTTATTTAATGAACATGGGTTTAGCAACAGTATCTTGGAGTTGTAAGAAACAATCTACAGTTTCCACTTCTACAGCAGAAGCTGAATACATCTCAGCATGGGAAGCAACATGTGAAATTGTTTGGTTATGTAGAGTTTTACAGGACTTGGGAATTTCTCAAACAAAAGCTACATCATTATTCATCGACAGCCAGTCAACCATTAAGCTTGCCAAGAATCCAGTTTTTCATTCAAAGACAAAGCATGTGGACACCAAGTATCATCACATCAGATCACTCATTGCAAAGGATGTCATCAAGACAATTTATTGTCCTTCAGAAGATTAGATCTCTGACATTTTCACGAAACCTCTTGGCAGAATAAAATTTACTAAGTTCAGGGATGAACTTGGTATCTGTTGTAATGTATCTTTGGATCATAGGGGGGAATGTTAGATGATCCAAAATACAAATATTATAGTTTAAAAAGTTAGAATAAAATGATTATTAATTTAGAATATTAAATTAATAATCTAAAATATTTGATTAATAAATGGAGACATTTAGAAATAGAGTATTGTTGTAAAAGATATGACTCTAGAAAGGTGTCATATCTTAGGATCTAAATTAGGAGTATAGTAAGAAGATTGTTAAGATAGAATTTATTGTAAATGGACACTTGTTTATTTAATAAGTGATCCATAACTAGATTTAGTTAGGACATTTAGCTTATATATAGCTCAGTGCAAGAGTTTTGAGGTGTTCGGGTGTAAACTCTTGAAAATTCTCATATGTAATTTATTTTCCTATTTAACAAAAGTGTGTGTCTGAGGACACTTATGCCATTACGATGGGAAACCATTGAGAATTGAAGCAGAGGAAATTTACTTTTTGACTGGTCTATCACATCGGGGAGAAGCTGTAAAAATCAAATCATGGGGAGCAGGGAGAGGAATGAAAATAATGGAGTACATCGATGCCCACTATGTAGTAGGGACTCCTAAGGTGGGGATTCAACTCCCTATCCGGGAAATAAACAATCTCAACCTAAATATTATTGTCCTTGTATTGACCAGGATCACAGGTTTGGCCTTGTTGCATCAAGCATTGAGGTCGCTCATCTTTTATTCAGTGCAGTGTATGAGACCCACAATATATGATTGATGTACCTCACTACTGGAAAATATGAAGAGCCAATTGACAGAGTGCAAACATGGGAGTAAGAAGAATTTTGGGTTTGCCTCTATCCTTTGCAATTTATTTTTTGAGCGGGTTTCAGGCCTAGGACCTAGAGTTGAGATTCTTCCTAGAGGACCTCGTGATCCAACCATGTTAAGCCCTAATATTGGATCATTAACCCTTAATTGGGGCATATTAGATTAGTAATGTTATTTTATTTATGTCGGCTTTAGGCCATTAGTTGTAATTATACCTCCTAGTCTCCTATATACACCTAGGAGACATTTTCATTTTGAATCATCTTGTACTTGAACATTTAAGTGGGGTAAAAGGAGGTTTCCCCCTCGAAGAGGCTTATTATCTGAAATTATCTCTTTTTCAAGGCGTTGAGTAATTTTCCTGAGGTTTTTCTATGCTATATTGATGTTTGGTTCTTAACATATGGTATCAGAGCTCAAGGTCTTGGGGTTTCACTGCTACATCTGAGACACCGTGGAATTTTTGCTATAACTTTTTTTCTACAATGTTTCAGAAGGAACGGCTAGGAGGATATTTACTAGATAGATCAAGGTACATTGGGTTAAAAATTTATCCCCTGAGGCCTTATACTTTCAGATATACATCCTGTACAAGATAGGGTTCTGGAATCATCCTGAAATGAGTCATTGCAGAATTTTCGCTATAAAAAAATTTTCTGTAATGTTTCAGACCCTAAAATCCATAGGAAATTTATAGAAATTAGTAAGGTATCTGTGGTAAAAATTTCAGCGTCTGGGTCATCTTAAATTTGTAGATACACCTTGTGTAAGATAGGATATCTAACTAGTCCTATTGACTAGTCTCAAGAAGGTGTTCCAGGTAAAACAATCATAACTTCTTGCTAGAATATCCAAATTTAGTGGGACTGGTTTCATTGGATAGTGAACAGTCTGTAGTATTTTGGGTGCGAGTTTCAGAATTTGATATCAATTATTTTGTGCGGGGCATGCTATACAAGTGAGATCTCCTGGAAAGGCCAAAAATCGGCAAGTTGTGAGGAAGTTACTGTAAATTCCACTTGGCACATC
>ML824031.1:30033-41124 GCA_009831015.1 Picea engelmannii | reverse complement strand
AAAATTATCTCTTTTTCAAGGCGTTGAGTACTTTTCCTGAGGTTTTTCTATGCTATATTGATGTTTGGTTCTTAACAAACCATGGCATGGTGGACCAAGGTAATGAGGCGCCAAAGGGGAGGTAGGGTGCCGACACCCTACAACGAGGATTTATTCTACTAGTGGAAGCAATAGGTCATTGTCCTAGATGACTATCCCTATGCAGAGATAGACTTCTGAGGAGATCAAGACATGCCACTCCCACCAGGGACCACCTACGATGACATAGGTATGTCAAATGTTTTTTTACATATTTCATTTTTTTTTTGTATTTTTGTATAGTAGAAAACAAATATTTTTGGACAGTGCTTAAGTATTAATTGGACACTTGTGTAATTCATACGTGCATCTACGACAGCTAGAAGGGTTTCATCGACATCAATGGAGGAATCGAGGAGACAAGGAAACGGGAGGAGAAGCCGAGAGGGTCCTACAAAACATGCAGGGAAATATTTCTCGTTTGACTCATAGGATCCCCATGGTTCAAGTAGAGGATCTACTTGAAGCCATGCAGTGACAGGTGGTTGGAGTACCCAGAGAATGGGTGGGACTCTTTCAACGTCTCGCAAACACCACAGTTTTTTACCATGACACACATCCGGCGCCACAGGCGTAGATGTCATGGATATTGTAGTACCGATTGTATATGTGTATTGAGGGTATTAGCCCCAATTTTGTACTATAAACAACATGTTTTTTTGAAATATATATAAAATGGATCTTCGACTTTACTTATATTTTACAATGTGTACATTGATGAGATGGTTTTCTTTACTTTAATTATGTGAAAAATGCCAGTCTAAAATGAAATTAGCATAAGCATCGGATACATCATTAGAACTCCTAAGAATGTGATAATATGTAATAAAGTCAAACTGTCGTTCTCAAAGATGTACCTGTAGGAATCGTTGGAGTAAAGTAGGATCACGCACGCGGTAACTTCCATTCAACTGACATACTACTAACTAGGAATCTAGGCGAACCTCTAAAGAGAGAATACCATGTGAGATATCATCTTACAAAAGATCTATAATGATGCTATATTCAGCCACATTGTTCATGGATGGCCCTAGGAATATTCCACCTCAAGAAACCAGTAGACCCTCGGGTGAGTAAACCACCCAAGCGGCGGAAGCCAAGTTCTATGTATGACGATTGGCTCCATCTGCAAATCCTAGGTAGACTGAAGACTCCATTGACATCTACCAACAAAAGGAAAACTTGATAAGAAAGATGAAGACAGAAAGAAAGGGAAAAGATATATATAATAAATTACATTAGTATACAAAGGGTTCTTCCCGAGCTTGGGGCTCAGGCATAATATCTAGTGGCAGTCTTAATTGAGGTTTGGTGTGCTGAGAGTGGGGGATATAGCATAATGTGCCAGAAAGACTTACTCTAACTGACAGTTTTTTGCAAAATGGTCTTGAGAGACTTGTTAACTACCTCGACTTGTCCATTTTCCTGGGGGTAATAAGGAGAAGAATGACCATGTATAAACCCTAGATGAGATGCTAGTTCTTCCATCATTTCATTCTGAAAGTGACTGCCATGATCAGTGACAATATCACTCGGGATACTGAACTGGGCGATAATTTGATTGAAAACAAAGAAGGTAACATTCTTATGATCATATTTAACTGTAGGCATGGCCTCATCCCACTTATTAAAGTAGTCGATGACCACGATAATGTGTTGATTCCCCCCAGCCGAAGTTGGGTTGTAATCCACGAAGTCCACCCCCCACTTGGTGAAGGGACCGACGGTAATGAATGGGTGAAGAGGGGCTGGATGCGAGTGCATTTTCCAGGTGAACACCTAGCAGGGGTGACACCTCTTAACCTCTTCAATGCAATATTTAAAGATAATAGGCTAGAAATAACCGGCTCGCAAATTTTTTTGGGTTGTCGCAAGCTTGGATAGATGACCACCACAAGCCCCACTATGGAAATCGTTCAGGACAGACTTGGCCTCTCCATGATTTAAAAAATGATGTAATATATTTTCTATTCCTCAACAATACAACATGTCACCAACGATAGCATATTTCTTATCTTGGTATCTTACACGTCGTCGGTCATCTCATGAGAGATGTTGAGGGAACTTCAAATTTTAGAGATAGAGAACAATGTCTCCATACCAGGGGTCGAATGACAAGATGAGAAACATGTGCTCGTCTGCAAATGAATCAACATGGATGGCATCCTCATCTAATCATGGAAAATCAGATATTAAATCTATGAAGACTAGCGATTTCGTAGATTTTGTAGAAGTGAAATCGAGATCAAACTCTTGTAAAATGACAATCCATTTGTTATATTTCCCCCCTATGATACACTTGGTAAGGACATATTGAAATGGATTGACATCGACAATCAGAGTAGTCTTGCAAAGTAATATATAATGGCGCAAATGTTGGACTGCGTAAATAACAGCCAAAGCTCGCTTTTCAATGTGAGAATAATTAGGTTCAAGACCGGCTAAGGTTAGACTAAGATAGTAGATGATGTGCTCATGGAGATCATCATCCTCCTAAACCAGAACCATACCAATCATATCTTCAGACGCGGTGATATAAATAAAGTAATCTCTACTGTAGTCAGGAGGCTTCAACAGAGGCACCGATACCAAGGCTTTCTTCAAAGCATCGAAGGACTCCTGGGCTCGCTCATCCCAAATAAAAGGGGTGTCCTTCTTCAAGAGACAGATGAAACCCTTAGTGATATTGGCATAGTTCACTATAAACCAATGAAGAAAGTTACCTTTCCCCTGTAAACCCTGAAGTTTTCTAATCATGAGTGGGGGAGTCAATCGAAGTATTGCCTCAACCTTTAGAGGATCTACCATGATCTTGGTATCAAAATCTAGAAAACCCAAAAGATGACCAAACTTAACGCAAAAGATGCACTTGTGAGGGTTCAACTGGATTCTATAGTAATGAAATATTTCAAAAACAAGTCGAAGGTACAGAGCATGATCCACTCTCTTGCGAGAGTGAGCAGCAATATCATCAAGCTAAGCTTCGACTATGTGCTTAAGATTGTGAAAAGAAAAAGTCATGGCACGTTGAAAGGTTTCTACAGCATTTTTAAGGCCGGAAGGAATTTTCCGGTATGAAAAATTTCCACAAGGAAAAATAAATGTTGTCTTGTGTTGATCCTCAGGTTTAATTTGAATTTGATTATATCCTGAAAATCCATCCATAAAATAAAATACTTCACTTCCCGCACACTCGTCGAGGATTTGATTGATGAAAGGTGTCGGGTAGTTTTCTTTAGGACAGGCATTTTTCAGGTCACGAAAATCCATACATACACGGATGGTTCCTTTCTTATTATCCACAGGAATGGTGTTGGATACCCATTCAGTCAAGGGAACTGGGTAGATGAAGCCAACATTAAGTAGCTTCTCCACCTCTACCTTAATAGCAGGGGCCTTCCAGGGATTTGCAGCTCTAAGACGTTGTGAACAAGATTAGCATTTGGATAAATTATAATCTCATGTTTGAAAAGATGAGGTTGATTCCTGGCATCTCTTCATACGACCAATAAAAGACATCTCATAATTCTTTGAAGAGTTCGGTGTAGATCAGGATTTCTTCTGGCGAACAATCTGCACTGATATTTACATTTTCAACCTTGCCAGGGGTACGAGAGATATCGATCGTGATGGTAGGATAAATACTAACCATTTTTCCTTCGACATAAATTCCATGTGTATCAAGTGGAACTATGGCATGACCGACTATCTTACTCAAAGTAGATCGAAATTTGTCTTGTTCGATTCTTTCAAGATCTGGGAGAAAATAAGAGTGGTGATGCATATCATCCCAAGGTTTTTTGGAACCATTCATGGATTCAATGATAGCTTCATCCGAAGGAAAAGTCTCATCGAGGCAATCATGTGAACAAGACAACGAAGTGGCCCACATGGGCCTAAGAATGAGATCCTCCTCGTCCATAAGCAAGGGAAAAGGATCAAGATCGGCGGAAGAGTCAAGAACAAATTGATACACAATCTTTGTTTTCGATAGTGGCATGGCCATTCTAGCATGCAACTGACCTTCACAAGACGCATTCGGGGAAGGTAGGGTCCATGGATCACTAAAATAGGAAGTACGGAAAGAAATGGACCTCCTTGTCGAGACATGCCTACTGAACATGGCATAAACGTGGTGAATCGGTGTCATGAATTCAAAAGTACCCATAAGGGAAGAATACATTCTGACACCGATGTTCTCAGTTTCCAGCTGAGAAATGTCGATCACAGGGATCGACGATCCAATAGATTCATTAGGATTAGAGTATGCATAGGATAATTGGTCGATCATCATGATCTTCCCTTCATGAGGAAAATAAAGAGTATGGAAGAAAGACAATACGATGACAACCATAGAATAGGTCCAATTTCATCCTAGTAACAATTTATAATCAAGAGGTGCATCAACTACCTCTACCTCCACCTCTACCATCTTCCCACCTAACTCGATCAGAAAGGCAAGGAGAATACTGTGAGGGTGGAAGGAATGACCGTCAAAAGCAGTTAACATGTTCGATGAATTAGAAAGAGTCGGAGAACTGAGAGCTTTCCAACAAATCATGGAAATCACACATGTAGCAAAGCCTTCATCAACAACTGCACATTTTATGGTATACTTTCAATACTCCACGTGGATTTGGAAAACCACATGGTAAGGCAAGAGAGGCTTTACATCTGTGCCGTCAAACTTGATAACTTTTGAGCCATTGGGTTCTAGAGATCCTAAAGTATATAGTAAGGCATTCCTCTGTGAAGGACACGTCTGGAGTACCTCCAAAGCCGACATCGCACAAGGGTTTTGGCCCAGGTCCTAAAAAATATAGTTCTGGGCAGCTCTAGCATTTGGATTGTGGGAAGAGCGCTTGAGTACTCTTTTCGAAATATGAGGCATTGGCTCCTGTTTTTCAATCTGTAAAGTTGTCTCTAGAGGAGGAGGAGGAGATTCTAGACCAGGAATAGCTTGTGAAGAGCTATATTCTCGAGATCAAGTGGCTACATTAACTTTTGCATCGACCATATTGATACATAAACAGTCGTCGTCTTGCAACAATAGGTTTTGACTCCCACCAACCGCATTTATGATGTTTGAGGAGCTCGAGGCCATGTGATGATTATGTGGGAATGGATTCGTCAGCATGGCGGGCGGTAGAGATAATAGCCTCATAGCTTCCGCAAGTTTGGGGCACAAATGGGTAAGGTGATCATCTGTGCAAATCTTACATGGAAACTCCACTTTACATATTTCTCATTTTACCTCTCCAACATTATCATTTGTCTTTTCATTATTACCACTGTCCTTGGGTTTATTACCATTTTTCCCACCCTTACAATTATTACGTCCTTTCTTCTTATTCTCTGTTGGTTTATGGTTACCATTTCGGTTGGCTGATGATTGCACATAATGTACATCCACCAAATGAGTGGGGTTGGAAGACATAGATGAAGTTGGCCCTCCTGCAGATTGGTTAAGAGACAATTTTTTCATATGGCTTGTCACTAAGTCTATGGACTTTACATTGGTGACACCTACAATGCCATTGGCACGAGGTCCAGGATTTTTTCTCGGGTCATAATTTGACTGCGGTGCATCCTAAATAAGGTGGTATAACACCCCAGACTGAGCATATATCAAGTCTAACTGTTGGGATCTAAATATTTCTTCCTCCTCAGTGGTGACACCAAAAGTATAAACGTCCTTCGAGATAGGAGCATGAAAATACTTGAGGAACCATTTTAAAAGAAAGGATGAGGGTATAGGGGTCTTAATCAACCTCTTCCATCTACACCACTCCTGGATATGGTTCGAGATATGAGTGGAGATATCTTGACATAAAGTCGACAACAATTCTAGGCACATCGTAACGAATGGGAAACTGGAAGTGGTTAAGGAAAACCAACACCAACTGAATAAAAGTCCCATATGCCCCCCTAGGTAGCTCAATATACCATTTCGTAACAACTCTGATGAGGGTGCATTGAAATAATATTAATCGAATAGAATCATCATTAAGAGAATTCGATGAGCACCAAAGGTGAAAGGTAGTGACGTGATCACCAAGATACTCTCCATTCTTACCCTCGAACTTTGGGATGTCCGAAAGAAGCTTGGTGGGGACAAGGGGCCATGTAGGATCATGACTCACAGGTTCATTCATTAACTCAGACAAGTTTGGAATATTAAGCGTGGCCAGAAAAGGGAGACTGGGTTGCGACATCTAGACCTAAGCTCCCAGGAAAGATTGTTCTTGAGGAACTGTAGGACATCTATGGTTATGGTAAAAACCATGGCCCTGTCCGGGATTATAAGGCCTTCCTCTGGGCTGACCCATAAAAGGTTGGTTGGGCATCATTCCAGTAGGAATGTTCTATTGAGGGTTATAGAAATTTCCCCCAGCCGGATTGGATCCGGGTTGGGGGTTTCCCAAAGTGTGAAACTCACCTCCTCCAGGTGGGAATCCAAAGGACAAAGGTGGATTCGTCATGCCAAAAGTATTGGTTGGAATCTGCATGGAGGAGGTAGGGTTTTAGGATGTAACTTGAGTTGAAGCTTGTCCACCAAGTTGGTTGTTCTACCCAGAAGAAAGAGGGTTGGACCCGGGGTTAAATGCAGGAATGCCTCCCATATTAGGAGTCATTTGAGGGATTTGGGAACCACCAAACGAAAATGGAGTGTAAGGAGGTGGAGATCCCCCAATCCCAATTCTAGCATTAGGGCCAACAACTGGGATGGCGTTCGAAAACTGCGAAGTAAAGTTGGGTATACCATAAGAAAAAGGACTAGAAGCCATAGGGATGGACTGAACATTATAGCCCGATGAGTGACCAAGAGACCCAAAAGGGTTCGAGGCGGTATCTTGAGCATTCACTATAGGCCAAGCCATAGTAATGATAGGTGCCTCTGACACTACAACCATTGAAGTTGCAGGAGTTGAAGGGGTGCCATTAACTATAGTAGGTGTGGGAGTCAAAGGGCTCCCAGTGTTCTGAAGACTAGGTTCAGTACTCATCCTTGTAGAATCACAAGTCTGAACAGTGGATGTGTGTGTACCACACCTACTAACTCTACGCATTTTAGAAGGAAAAGACTCGAAATCTGGTGTTAAATGTAACAAGCGACAGGACCAATGGGGTGGTTGGTCCGACTCCACAATGACTCAAGACTCTAAAGATCAAAAAATATATCCTAAGGCTAACTAGTAATCGAAGAGCACACCAAAATTCAAATGGCCAATATGCATACAAATGGGGTAAAGTGGTTGAGTGGCCTCCTTCCCTAAAGAAGGTATGTCTCACCCAAGAGGGGCCTGAGACTCCCTGCTAAAGATCGGAGGGAACAAAATCAGTTATAAGGGCCCTCATGGGCTTAACAACCATTCGATCGGATCCCCCCAGAGAGGTAATCCTCCATAAAGGTTGTGTGATGTACGACCCTTATCTAACCCAGGGTACTAGCAGAATAACCCCTGAAAGTAACCTATGAGACACCTAAGTCAAGAAACTAATAAACCACTGTATAACTTATGCATATGTGAGTAGTCATAAGTCAGGTCCATTGTATGGGAATGGTAGCAAAGCCCGAAAACTTGAAAGAACTACCTTTCACGGAGGTAAAGGAACTAGCAAGATCCCCAGATATATCTCTGACTCTAGGAAGGTATCAGGGGGATATCCCTTCAAATGACTTTGTGCGACCTCGTGATTAAATCCAGGGTGAGCGGAGCCTCCTGATCTTACCAATTATACAATGGATTTCTCCACTCCTTTTCTTAGACACATAAGTTGATTTAATTTCCTTGGAGAAATTTACTCACAAAATCCTATTCCAAGGCACTAAATCCTAAGCTAGTTTGTGCACCTTAGAAAATAAAATCATGACCAATCAATTTTAAATCATAGCATTAATTTTAATGGCCGTGATTACTCAAAACAATATGGTAGTGAAACTCATGATGTTATGACTCTACAAGAAAAGTATATATGAAAATGATACAATGTCCTAACTTTAACTTTCAATGAATGATATGCTTCTGAAAACCAATGCAATTTTCAAATTCAACTCTGCAATTCTGAAGTAAAAATGCAATCTTTCATGATATGCACTAAGCTAATGACAAGGAATTCAAAATACAAAAATGCCAAGCAATGAAAAATGCCTATTTTTTTGTATTTTCAATATAATAAGAATGAAAATGCATGGACTGAAAAGTAACTTGATATATAACCCTACTATGTATAGAAAGGATAACTCAAGTAGGATACCAAGCAAGAAAACACCTAGCCCAATGTACAAGGACAATAAAAAATGAAAAGATGATGAGAAAGACTCTACCCATAAATTCAACCAAAGAGAGGTTTCATGTCATCCCACAAGCACTGAATAGGCACTACAGAGACCTAACAAGGCTCAACAAACATCAAATCTCACCCATCAACCACCAGACCTAGCAAAAAAGTAAGGAAAACTGATGTGTGTGGCTGTTTAGGAAAATAGATTGAATATACGCATCTTGCAGTGAGACAACCTGTGTGTGTACATGATTGTCTGGGCAAAAAGCATGTATATGTTTCAAAACATGGCCAAGCAAGGGAGAAAGGCTGAAAACTCAGACCCAGAGTGAACATAAGTTGTCAAGCAATTATGTGACAAGAAACACAAAAGAAACGAGAGAAATCTAAGGAGAAAAGTACTCCAAACCCTAAGAAAGAAGATTCAATCCCCAGTATGGTCACCAATTATGTTACAAGGAAAATATCTCTATGGCTAGGGTAAACCACAATAGATGGAAATGACTACAGAAATCAACTATGTCCCAACAACATGCTATATAAACCAATACGAAAGCGAGATAATAAAGAGGCCTATCTACCTCGTCCAGATGTTCAATGAATTCCATCGTTGAGCACTTCAACCCAAAGCGATATACCTACAACAAGTTCTCAACAAACAAGCAAAGCAAGCATATGGTGATAATATAAAAGGCAAGCACATTAGATATCATAATCCATTAATAAACATGGCAAATACACCCATGGAATAATAATTCAATATATTTGAAAGATATCAATTGGAAGGGAAAAGAGTATGTCTATTAATAAATGATCAACAAAAGTGAAAATGTTACAGACTTTCGTGTTGGCATGGTTCAGAACCGAGAAACTAAGTTCCTTCCAGCTGGGCCTCCACCACTTCAGTCCTCCACCAAAGGCAAGCTCATAAAAGAGAAACAATGAGGTTCTCAATCAATAAGGGAAGAGCTTGGGGGTTGAACACTGTGTTTATACTTAAAGGACAAAGGGATGCACACTCAATATGAAGTAAATAATTTCTCCAGAGTAACTTTTCTCTCAAAGTTGAATTATTTCTCCTTTTCCATAGCTCGAAATTGGCCCATTTATAGCCTTCAAAATGGAACTAAAGGGTCGAGTCAGAACGTTTCCAGTATATGGAAGGACAAGGATCATAGATTTCATGTCGTGACATGGAAATTTTACATTTAATTGTCATTTTCTGGCACAAATCTTGATGTACGTGGGCTGTAGTGGACCTACTTGCATATACGGATGTTGTATAGTGTGCAAGATGCGTACATGTGGAAAAATATTTATTTTTGTCTCTGGTTTTTATAAACAGGGAAGATAAGTCTGCATAGGGAAATGGAATAAGGCCCTCTGTGCAAGATTGCATAGGGTGAGTCAAATCTTGTTGTAACACTTAGCATTAAATTCCCCATCATACATAGACAAAACAAATTTTACATCAAGTTTAAGTAATGGCATATCAAGCTTATGTTTATCAGAATCTTTTCTTGGAGTAGAAGTTGAACTTGTAATTGAAGAAGAAGAAGGAGAAGGAGGTGAAGGGGTAGTTTTAGGAGGGTCCTCTCATTCTTCAATTTTGGTTTTCTTTGAATATTCCCCTTAAACCGGTCTCTTTCTTTCCAAGTAATCATCATAGAACACTTTTACCATATCCAACATGGCGAAGAATGTCTTTTGAAACTCTCTTTCGCTTTGAGAAAGTCCTTCTTCTAATGTCATTTTCTCACTTTGAGATGTCCTCTTTCTTGAACCGATCTCTGGATCTCCTTCTACCATATCTCCTTCACCATGACTTAGCTTTTCCTTGCTAATCATGCAAACTCAAAAAACCAACTGTCAACCTGCTCTGATACCACTTGATCCGAAATTGATCTTTTAAAGACTTTAGGTAAGTTTATGCATGAGTTGATTTACCATTTAGAAATTGAAGAGAAGAAGAAGATTTAATGAAATATTATTGCATCCATCATAAAGAATGCACAACATAAAATAATCACTAATAAAAACAAACCGTAACACCAATATTGTTAACGAAGTTTGTCAAAGTTGCCTACATCTTTGGGCCTTTGTCTCATTGGGGGAGGATTTCTTATTAGTATTCAATGCTTCAAAAATACATCATAAGTACATTAAATGGATTAAAAACTAGTTTGAATGTGTTTTTATTGACCTCAAGAATCCAACACAACTGACGGTACTAAAAAAGGCTGAGCTTAGCACCCAGAAATGGCCTCCAAATATTGCTTCCTCAATGACTTCCCTGCATAAAAAATGGCTTGAACTTCACAACTTGGCATCAATTCTGCTAATATGATGTTAGGGTCCTAACCCACACATAGGTAGAGAAATATATTCGGATGTAATAAAGGTCAATATTAATAAGGCCTTTCAATAAAATAGAATAAGGCGGATGTAAGAAGACCTAATAGAAGCTTCTACTTCTAGAAGGATATTCCTCTAGATGCTTCTCTTGATAGACATATTTAGTATAAATAAGAGTCGAGGGTATGAAAACCCTATCTTGGAGATTATTGTAAGAGAGCGCTACTCGAATCCTATTGCAACGCGTGAATGAGAGTCCAAACTTTTTCGTCATTCTTCCATTCATCCCTTGCTTCTATTATCCAATCGGGTTGGATGATCGAGATAGCATAGAGAAAGGCCTCAACATCTTCATCCTTTCTTGAGAGTGCA
>ML824031.1:3806-18323 GCA_009831015.1 Picea engelmannii | reverse complement strand
TTCAGAATAACCAACAAATACAAACTTCTCACTTTTAGGCTGCAATGCTTTCCTTTTCTCATCAGGAATGTGAGCCCATGTTATACTGCCAAATACACAGAAGTGACTTACATCTTGTTTAATTTTAGTCCAAGCTTCTTCTGGTGTTATATTTTTAAGAGCCTTTGTGGGAGTGTGATTTACTATGTAATTTGCACAGTTGATGGCTTCCACCCAATACTTTAGACTTAATCCCTTAGATTGGATCATACAATTAGCTATTTCTTTTAATGTGTGGTTCTTTCTCTCAGCAACACCATTTTTTGTGGTGTATATGGAACATTGTGTTGCATTTGGATTCCTTGTGTAGTGCAGTAGCTTGTAAAATTATTTTTCACATATTGGCCTCCATTATATGTTCTTAACCTTTGAATTTGATGTCCATATTGCTTTTCTACAAGGGCCTTGTAGGCCAAAAACTTGTCCAAAACTTCACTCTTGAGTTTTAAGAAGTAAACCCAAGCACATCTAGAAAAGTCATCAATGAAAGTTAAGAAATACTTGCACCTAGAAAAAGAAGGAGAAGAAAGTGGACCACACAAATCACTGTGAACAAGCTGCAAAGGACCTGAGGCGTGCCAAGAGGCACGTTTGTCAAAACTGTCCTGATGATGTTTACCAAGAACACAACCGGCACAAACACCATCTATGTATGAAACAAGAGGAAGACTAGTCATCATTTGTTGATTACATAGTTGTTGCAATGAGCGAAAGTTTAGATGACCAAACCACTCATGCCAAAGTTTTCTCAAGTCATTGCTATGAGCAACAAACACTGATGAAAAAGATGATGACCCAAAGTTTTCAAACTTGTACAATCTGGTAATATCATCAACAATTATAGTTGCAAGAACATGCTTAGGATCTGTTAGATCCTTGATTACAACTTGGTGAGGTGAAAAATCGATGGTTTTACCTTCACCTGAATGAGTGATTTGATATACTGATAGAAGGTTACAAGAAAGACTTGGAACACATAATGCATCATTGAAATGACCATTATCTACTTGAATTTTTCCAGATCCTATAACACTAAGATATCTATCATCACCAACAAATATTTTCTTGGTGTTACATTCATTTAGAGCAGAAAATATGGCTTTATCCTTAGCCATATGATAAGATGCCCCTGAATCAATAAGCCACTCATCAAAAGAAGAAGTAGTAGAAGTAGAATTTTCATTGAAGGAGAAACCAGAAGCTGAAAGTGCATGTCTGTGAGAAGAAGAAGTAGAATCAATACTAATGTTGTGCTTCTTCATCGCTGCTTCTAAAGCTTCCATCTTCTTGAAACATTTGGACTCATCATGACCATATTTATCACAATGTCTGTTAGTATTCTTACTTTTATATTTTGCTCCTTTGTCACCAGTAGGAGCTGAAGCTGTCTGAGTAGGTTTGGGACCCTTATGTTGTTTTTTGTTGTAGTGAGGATGTTGCTTCTTGGGATACTTGGGTTTATCTTTTTGTTGGGAAACTAAGGCTTTGTTGGAGGGACCTGCAGTGTTGATCATTCCAAATTGTATAAGATTATCTTCCTCTCAAATCAAATAAGCACAAAAGGACTCAAGAGTGGGTTTTTCATAATCTTCTTCCCCTAGAGCCTCTCATGGCATAAAAGGTATATACAAACACATAATATGCACTACCTAGCTAAGAAAGAATAAGATAGATGCAACACTCTTCCTCCATCTTTATATTACATTCTTCACATAAAATTATGAGTGTTTTAAACCTAGATAGATAGTCTCCAAGGCAAGAAAAATCACTTGGAATCAAGGCCAATATTTGATTTTTAACTGTTGTGCTCAAATAATATTGAGTTTACCAAACACGGATTCAATCTTTTCCCAAGCTTCTTCGGGGTCATCAATGTCTTGAATGTGGTACCTTAAATTAGGAGAGATGGAAATTCCGATTAGTCCATGTGCTTCGTCATTCCTATTATCCCACTTGGCTTTCTTACCAGCATCAGTGGGTGCTTTTTCCTTTCCCAAGGTAATCCGGTACAAGCCTTTACTTCTTAATAAATCTTCCATATGAGATTTCTATTGGAAGTAGTTGTTGCTGGTAAGTAAGACATTACTTGTAGAAGCCATATTAAATATGTAGATAATGTGGATTTAAAAACTAAAATTGATGATCTGGATGGAAAGAGCTCAAAAATTTATGTTGTTTTAAAAAAAACAGCACTGAAAACGGACTTCCGATGTGAGAGTTATGCCCTTTTAAAAAAAGGCATAAACGGTAACCAAATGACCACATGATAGTGTAAGTTGCTTTATGAAGTGACCCACTTTTATAAAGAGAAGTGGGGATCACTTTTACAATGAAGTTACCTTATAACAAAAAGGATGCATGCGAAATAAATCTAAAATAAAATATTAAAGCTACCTATAGTGATTCACTTTTATACTTGAAGTGAAATACACTTTACAATTTTTGCATAACTTTTTCAAAAAAGGTAACAAAAGAGAGACTTGAACTCAAGACCTCTTACTTAATACGACAACTTTTAACCAAATGGTCTAGCAAAACATATTGTAATGTTCATAAGGAGGATTGGGGGTGTTGTTGTTGTTGTTGTTGTTGTTGTTGTTGTTGTTGTTGTTGTTGTTGTTGTTGTTGAAGATGGCCTTGGAGAGCGTGCTAAAAAAACACTCTTTTCACACAAGAAAAAAATTCGCTTCTCGATGACAACAAGGGTTAGATCTGGGTTAGCTTACCCAGAATATGCACCTTTTCCTATCTGTTTCTGATTTTTCGAGATCGCACAGAGCGCAGGGAAAAGAGAATACGTAGATCTAAAAGAGTAGCAACCTGAAAATAAAAAAATACAAAACCGAAATAAAACCCAAAAAACTTCTCTGCAAAAAATTTAAAAAATGCGTATTCAAACTTTATACCTCCGGATCTGACTGTAATGGTCGTATCTTGGGAAAACAAAAACCTTTTTGAGTGAAAAGAAAAGTGTTCCTGAATGAAACGAGTGCTCTAGACGCAATGGAATAGTCTCTCAGCCCAGAAATGTACGAAAGAGATAGAAAATGGAGATGAGGCAACTCAGCTTCATGATCTCGATCTACAATAGGAGAAAATCTTCAAATAGGCTCTGATACCATGCTCGAAAACACAAGTATTCCAACAGAGGATGAACACCTTCAGTAACCACTCACATAACCAAATCAAATATCAACACATCGATGTTTTCATGTGGTAAAACCCCTATGGGGAAACATCCACGGCCCCAACCAACGTGGCCATTTGGAGCAATTTATTAATGCAAAGAAAAATATTACAGAGAGATTTTACAAGAGATTTTCTCACAATCAATCATCGGAAAATGACCCTCCATGCTCTTTAAATAGAGATCATGGACCAATCGGGTGTTAAGCCATGGATCAATGGTCGTTAAGATCGAGGAGAGTATGAACCGCTGGATCACTCTATGTCGGGAACATATCGTGACCATCGAATTTCCTAACTACAAATGAATATTAATGCATACTAAGGAAACACACTAGAAACACACTTTTACCTAACGACACAATACACCAAGTAGATCTTACTAACTCCTAAGTGTCTAAATATCCTAACATTGGTGCATGTGAATATAGTAGTTGTAGGTTAGTGCCTACAGGTAGTGCTAAGTTGGTGCTCAACCAAAGGGATTGGTGTCTCCTACAGGTTGGCGCTTGCAAACATTGTTGATGAGTTGGTGCTCAGGAGAGGGGATTGGTGTCTCCTATAGCTTGGTTCCTACAAACATTATAAAAACAAGTTGGTGTCTGCAAACATTGTAGCAATAGGTTGGTGCCTACATGATATTATATAATATTTTTTGTAGTTTTGTCCCATTTGGGTTTCCACGTTAAATCTTTGTGTGCTGTGGATTGTATGGTTATATGTTTATCATTAACTTCTATGGTTGGTAAAGTAAATACATTGATAAATATTGTAAGAAAATATTGTGAAAATAAAAAGTAGTCTTGTACTAATTCACCCCCCCTCTTATTATAAGTAAGTGTGCCAAATACAACGAGTTAAGTTGGAGTTTCAAATAACTTGTTAATTCTGAAATTTTAAGATCTTGTAACATCCCAAAAAGACCAAGACGTCCAACGCTAAAATGGATGCAATATAAACCAACTAGGGAAAGGTTCTATTAATGGTCGTAAAAATTCCTATCACCAACAATGGAAAGTCCCAATTAGAACTTATCTCATTTGAGATGGCGACATCCTCGGGTATGTGGGCGTGGTTTCCACCTAAAGAGTTGGATTCGATTAAATATACATCTGATTGAATAAAATAAAACTTATCATATCTAGGATACAATCTAATATATTATATGTTCTTAACTAACTAATCCTAGATATCTAGAAGCAAAAATAACGTAAATTAGACAGAAGGTAACATATTTCTTGTGAAGATAAAAGAAGGAATTATTCTTTAAACAATCTATTAAACTCATAAACTAATTGTTATTTTTTTCAGATAAACAATTATTTGAAAAATCCAATATCATTTACTTGTATCAAACAATTACATCTATTGAAGGATAATCGTATTCATGATAAAGATTTATACATGAAGATATGATAGAACAATAGAAATATTATTTGCAAAAATTCAAAGAAACCATCCATTATTCAATCACAGAAAATGTCTTTCAAACATTTCTGCTATCAACTTCAATTAGAACTTAATAATAAATATACAAGTTTGTCATCAAAGTCTTCCAGCTGAACGAAAAGAAAGTCTTGCTTCAAAGTAGAGAAATATAGCCTTTTTCCCAAGAAATCCCCCCACCTATTCTATAGACATGTTCTTCTTTATAACCTCATTTTCTCAAGAGTTTGAGTCAATCTTCTTCTTCTACTCAATCCCTTCAAATACGGAGATTACTTGCAATTCTTTTTAGAAGCTTCTATTTCCTTTTCACTCTCTTTGATTGATTCATTTTCCTTCAAGCCCACATTAGAGTAGATGTTTATTTTGTATCCTAAATCCTTTATTTTTGTTCACCTTCACGATTGATGTTCCTACTTGGACATATGGCGCTACCTTGATACCGATGGATATTGGTGGCCACCCACCTATTCCAACTGGCTCCTCTTAACAGTTTTTAGTTCAGCACGTTCTTTTGTAATCCTTTGTAATTGTGGGTTCTACACTTTTGGGGTTGTCTGAATCCCTACATAGTTTCCAGGTGGACATTGGTGGCCACCCACCTAATCCAATTGGCTTATTTTTGAATTTTTCATGTCAAAACATCTTTCTATACTTCCAAGTCTGTTTTCGGTCCATAAACAAAAAATTTTTGGCGTGCCACAATCAAACTATAGACGGAATCATATTTTGATGAAACAATGTGTATTTCTCGAAAAGACCTTTCCAACAGGATATAACGTGCCTAAAACTGAGGTCATATGAAAAATTTATGACCCCAAGAAGTTGAGGTACCAACTTACCCATCGAGGCCCACATAACTTTTAGCGTTTCATCTTCTAGGGTTAGGTTTTTGGATGTCTAGGGTTTGGGAATTCATGAGTAATGTTAAAAAGGCCTATGGAGCCTCATTGTAATCATTCTTCTCAGACATATGCGCGTAGCAAGCCATATCTCTTCTCAGAGATAACTACCACCATTCAAGCAATTTGTTTCTAGTTCTGCAGTTTTACAGTTTCAGCCTATTTTATTTATTCAATAGAAGTTATTTTTCACTGGATATCTGTTGTTGTTATCCATATCTCTATGTCATTGTATTTAGTTTGTTATTCCTTTCGTTGCACTCATAAATACATATCAGTGGTATCAGAGTGGTCTGCTCTCCATAACCCATGGGGGACAAGAAGAAAGATTATGGAGCAGGATATCCTTTTAAAATGTTGCTCAAGGAAGCCTTTGCGTGACAAAGGAACGAAATGATGGACAACTTTGCACAAATCCTTCGGCGATTGCCCGCATGAGACACATCTTCATCAAGCGACCATGAAACCCCCTTCAAGGTACAAGTAAATTTTGATATTCCATTATTTGAAGGACTGATAGATGTGGATGTTGTAGATATATGGTTAAATCTGCTCGAAGGGTATTTTTCTGTCCATAATTTTTTCGACAGGGAAAATATTACTTTTTCACTCCTCAAGGTCGTCCCCCATATTAAGGAATGGTGGGATACTTACTCTGAGCAAAGGGCCATATAGGAATCTACAATATTTGTGGTCTCCCCCACATGGGATTCCTTTAGGGATTCCATTAAAAAACAATACTACCATGTTGGAAGCTACGAGGACCAATACAGAAGATGGACTAGGTTGCGCTAAGAAAGGGACAAGACAGTACCATATTTCACCAATATTTTCCATACCTTGTGCACCAAATTGGGTATCAAAGACTCTAAATGACATCCAGTGCTCAAATAACATAGTTGTTTGCATAGATACATTCAAACAGAAATGGAGTTTCTGGACATCGCATCATTAGGTGTGGCTTATAGATATGTTGTCAAGATCGAGCAGAAATTTAAGCAGAAGAGGCGAGAGTTTGGATATGCAAAACTCCTCATAGCCAAAGCAGGGAAAAGGTGAACCCAACCCACAAAACAAGGGAAAAATCAAAGATGGTCGCTCTTAGGACAACCAGTTCAAGACACAACCCAAGAAGGGTAATGATAAGACAAAGAAGGACATGGGAAAATGGTGTGAATATGATAAAAGTCCTTGGCACAACACCAAAGAATGTCGCTCCAAGTAGTCATTGGTGGTCGCGATGAAAGCTTCTAAGTCAGAGGCATATTCTGAATCCGAATCAAATCCAGAAAGTGGGAAGTGGATCATCTATGCCAAACCCGATGCTATTGTCACTACCGCCAAAGTCCAACCAAGCAAACCATAAGAACCAGAGGACCGGGGACACCTATTTTACTCACAAATGTGGGTAAAGGGAACTCCGATTCATTTCATTGTTGATAGCAGCAGTCAAAAGAATCTTATTTCAGTAGAGGTCATCAAGCAGTTGGACCTACCGACAACACCGCACCTGTATCCCTACACCATCAGTTGGCTTTTCCAAGTATGAGATCTTCGCGTCAGACAACAGTGTCATATTCCCTACAACATCAATCCCTTAAAAGATGAGGTATTATGTGATATTACTCCCCTTGAATTTTTTGATGTTCTTTTAGACCAACCATATTTATGGAAGTGACATGTTGTGTATGAGTCTAGACCCCGCAATGTTATTATTATTTTGGGTAGAAAATTGTACATGATACCAGAGGTAGCGCCACCTACAGCTATTTCTTTAATCTTTGCTAAGCAATGTAGTAATGTCATTTCATAAATCGGGAATTTTGTCTTCTTTGTGATCTATTCTCATGGTAATAAGAAGGTCGTCGCCACATCCATGACCTCCACACAAACCCTCTCTTTGCAGCAGAAGCAAGTGGACAAGATCATGGAAGAGTACAGAGAAATCTTCCCCTCACCCACCCGGGTACTAACGCAGTGCTAGGTCAAGCATCCAATTGATCTAACCCTAGTGCCCTGCTTCCTAATGGACCAATATATCACCGCTCGCTAATGGAAAATGAATAAATCAAGAGATAGATCCAAGAGCTGCTTCAAAAGGGGCATATCCGACCTAGATCCTCCCCTTGCAAAAGTCTGATTGTGTTGGTGCAGAAGAAAGACAAGACCTGGTAGCTCTATATTGATTACATAGCACTAAACAAAATCACAGTCGGGAACCAATACCTAATTCCTTGAATTGATGACCTTCTTTACCAACTCAAGGGGGAAAAGTTATTCAACAAGATTGACCTAAATTCTGGCTACCACCAGGTTCCCATTGAACCAACTGATGTATGGAAGACAACGTTCAAATCTAAAGAAGGTCTCTTTGAATGGATGGTCATGCTCTTTGGCTTAACAAATGCACTAGAAACTTTCATGAGATTGATGGATGATGTATTGAGACCCTTCACCAACTCATTTTTGGTGGTATATCTAGATGACATCCCCATCTTCAAAAGAAATTAGGAGGAACACATGCATCATATTCAACAGGTTTTGGGCACTTTGCGGTAGCACAAGCTATATGCCAACTTGGAAAAATGCTCCTTTGGCATGAACAAGGTACAATACTTGGGATACATTGTTTATGAACATGGGGTACATGTGGATCTAACTAATATCCAAGTCATTCGTGACTGGCCAACCCTGACCACACTAATCGAGCTTCAGAGCTTCTTGGGACTTGCCAAATTCTATCGAAGGTTCATGTTGGGATTTTCCAATATTGCATGGGCCCTCAGCCAAGTAACCAAGGGAGGTGGCAAGGAAAAGTGTGCATGGGGGAAGGAACAACAATGAGCATTCAATGATCTGAAGCATCGCTTGTGCTCATCTCCAATCCTCTCCTTACCTGATCTACAACAACCATTCAATATTGAGACTGATTCCTTTGACTATGTTTTCGATGCAGTTCTCACTCAACATGGTCATCCAATAGCATACCATAGTTGGACACTCTCAAACATTGTCTGGAAATACCCCACCTATGACAAATAAATGTATTCCATTGTGCAAGCCTGACGTTAATGGAAACATTAAATTCTGGGAAAGGGGAAAACCATCCACATTGATCACAAGCCTCCGCATTTCATATAGACATAGGGAAAGTTGCAGAGCGACCACCGTCAAGATTGGTACACATACCTACAACAGTTCCATCTCAACATCGGGTATAAAACATGGAGCACAAATCATGTCGTTGACTACCTTAGTCTTCCTTTTGTTGCTGCACTCACCACAATGCTTCATTCCTATGGGCATGAGGCATCTGAGTGGCCCCAACTTTATTAGTGTGACCCTGAATTCACCACCACCTATCATCTCTTGGGTATAGGAGTGAATGTCACTGATTTTCACATCCAGGATGGACTATTATACCATCTGGGACACCTCTTTGATCCCACAAGCGAGCGTGCAAAGATGATTTGGGAGGCTCACTACAGTCAAATGGTAGGACGTTTTGGCATGGATAAAACTATGGTTGTTCTACATAAACATTTTTATTGGCCAAAACTTCGATAAGACATCAACAAGTATATTAGATCTTGGACTTCCTGTGCCATTTCCAATCCAACCATCAAGAAGAAAGTCTTATACAACCCTCTTCCTACTCCCAAGAGGCCTTGGGAATCCATATCGATGGATTACATGTCTGACCTTTTGTCCACCAAGAACGTAAATGATTGTGTATTTGTGGTGGTTGATCAGTTTTCAAAGATGGAAATTATCATAGTGGAAGATACTGCCAAGATCTTCTTCCAACAAGTGTGGGTCCATTTTGGGATACCACAAACCATCACCTCATATCAAGACAATAGGTTCCTTATCACATTTTGGTCGAGTCTCTAGTCACTGTTGGACACCAAGCTCACTAAATCCACTTCTTTCCACCCCAAAAACTGATGGCTAGATAGAGGTCATAAATCGGATGATTGTGCACATCTTGTGCATGTAGAACTCTAAGAATCCACGTACATGGGATGAGAGCCTTCCCTATGTTCAACATAGCTACAACAAGCCTCTCCATAGCTCCACTAGCCATAGACCATTTCAGGTAGGGTTGGGATTCCAACCCTTGGGTCCCATTGATGTTGCACTACCTCTTACAACCACACAAGAAGAATCTTCCCATGTTCAGTTTGAGGCCGAAAAAGCCACCAGATTCATTGAGTGGATTCAACACATCCTCCAACAGGTCCATGAGATTTTTCAAAAATCCAATGCTAAGTATAAGAAACTCCATGATCAACAATGTGTACTGCACCAGTTTCAGATGGGAGACAAGGTCTAGTTACATTTGTAGAAAGAGCGCCTTGCAAGGCCCCATCGGAAGCTCCACCCACTTCTTTATGGGCCTTAAACTATCACCAAGGCTATGGGTAACAATGCTTTTGAGATCAACACTCCAACCTTCCTTGGCTTGCACCCAGTGTTCAATGTGGACCTCCTTCGTTCATATTTTCCACCATTATTGGACACCTCAGAGATCGCAGAACAATTGACACCAACAGAGCTCAACCCTCACTGCATGGAACAAGAATCCACTGATCAGATAGTGGAAACACAATTCAACAACACTCACCAACATAGGATCCAAATTTATCAGGTTATCAAGGCAGGGCATATCCTACACCAAGGCAAGTGGCTCACCTGGAGACAAATTCAACATAAGTTTTCTCACCTGATGGGGGTACTCAATGAAATGGAGACCATTGCTTTCTAAGGGGGGAGGACTGATCTAGGTTGATATTGGTGGCCACCCACCTATTATAATTGGATCCTCTTAACAATTTTTAGTTCATCATGTTCTTCTATAATCCTTTGTAATTGTAGGTTCTACACTTCTAGGTATTTCTGAAGCCCTACACAATCCGTTTTTACTTCCAGGGCAATTTTGGGCACCTAAACAATGTTTTTTTTTTGGCGTGCCATAGCCAAACTATAGATGAAGTCACATTTCGACGACACAATTTGTATTTCTCTAAAAGACCTTTCCAATGGGCTATCATGTGTCTAACACAGAGGTCGTATGAAAAATTTATGACCTCGGGAAGTTGAGGTACCAACTTACCCATCGAGGCCCAGATAACTTTTGTTGTTTCATCTCCTAAGGTTAGTTTTTTGGATGTTTAGGGTTTTGGCATTCATGAGTAATTTTAAAAAGGCCTCTGGAGCCTCATTGTAATCATTATGCTTAGACATATGTGAAGAGAAAGCCACATCTCTTCTCAGAGATAACTACCACCATTCGAGCAAGTTGTTTCCAGTTCTGCAGTTTTACAGTTTCAACCTATTTTATTTATTCAATAGAAGTTATTGTTCACTGGATATCTGTTGTTGTTCTCCATATCTCTGTGTTATTGTATTTATCTTGTTATTCCTTTCATTCCGCTCATAAATCCAGATCATACCTATCCTTTGTTTTCCTGTCAAAACATAAATAAAGTCAAACACAATGATAAAATGTATTAATTTAGCAAACATTAAAGGTTTGGACATTTGTTAAGATTTGAATAATTTGAAGATAAATTAGGCTTGAAAAAACCCTCATCAAATTATTCTTTGTCTCCTGATATTTCCATCGAGTCCTCACTTTTCTGATTTGGCCAATAGATGACTGAGTTATGACTTAAATAAAAACATGAATCAATAGTCATTGATTATTTACCTAGGAAAATCTTGATTGTCGATCTATGAGTTAGGGAAAATATCCCACATGCACTAGGGGCTTTGAAAATTATGGGTATACATAATTTAATCCTCCCCATAGAAATTGTGTGCGAAGCCACTAGGAGTATAGACCTTGGCACATATGAAAACCTTTTAGGATCCAATTATTGAAAATTATGGATTTTCGAATGTTGGGGTTCCAAGACACAAATCTCAAGGTTCCATATCTAATATCTAGGATTCCGATAAATGTGAATTGTTGAAACTTTCTGATTACCAAATTTTGAATTCCACGTAGGATAGGACAGGTTATATGACACGTTTTATTTGGGATGCACGTCAAGTTCATGGAGAGGGAATGTCACCAATACTGAAAGGAAAGATGACATGCTTTGGATGAGGCACGTTAGCTCAGGGTTTCACACACTCAGCGTGAGGTTCCATATTTGGGATCCAGGATCCGAGTTCTTGAAAAAGAAAGTTGTTGAAATTTTTGAATATCTAGACCTAGATATCTAGGATTTGGAAAAGTCCATATGTCCATATGCCACGTAAGACATGATAGCTAGGGTCCCACATGGGATGACACAAAAGTGCCAAGTAGAATAGAAAGAGTCCGGATAATGGGGCTAACATTTCATATGCCACTGAAAATTCCATGTAAGATGACAGGTTGGATACACAGGTAGGAGAGGGACCTATGAGAGGAGGAAAACTAGAAAATTTTGGTTGAGGCACATCATCTTGGGGTTTCATCTCAAGGTTACACATCCAAGATATGGGATTTTTGAAAATGTGAATTATTGAAACTTTTGCATCTCCGGATTTCTAGATGCCACGTCAGATAAGAAACTTAATGGCCTCAGTCATGTTCCATGTCAGATTCTGTAGGTGAAATTATTGTGATGAGACATGTCACACTCTAGATGGATCAATATTGATTAATATTTTGGTAGCCACAGTTCCACAACTAGATCTGGATGGAAGGATAAAGGAAAAGAAGAAGAAACATCAGACGTCCATATAACTAGATATTTGGGATCCAAGAAAATGAGAAACGTGAGACTTAACGAAAAATACAGATCCATATATTTGAAAATATCAGACAATAGGAAACTCTGTATTTCTGGATACTGGATGCCATGTGGGATTCAACAGATGGATGAAATGTGTGAGACAACATAACTAACATGTCAGATAATGGTGGGACATATTCCAACTGAGCATGTTATCATCAAGGGAATACGAATGTTGAGTCAAGTGGACACATTGATAGGATATTAATCAGTTAAATATAGTAATGACACGTGAAATCAAGAGACATGTCGTCTGCCTCATCATCGGAATAATACAAAAAATTCCAAGAGCCATATCTTTGTGTCTCGAACTGAGATTGAGGAAAAATTTTTATCACTAGAAATCTCTCGAAGAGTAGAATATGACGGTGACCTAAAAAATATAAAATGATATATGAGGGTCATAATTATCCCCTATTACATGTGTCAGTACCAAAGAAGATACATATTTTCCCAAGAAACCTATCAAGGAGCATTTGTAAGGATAGATGGTATGGTTTGAGGGTTAAATTCATGAGTGATATTTCATAGTCATGTGAGGTTATGTAAGGTATTCATCCACATGAGTTCATTTTTAATGAGGGAGTTCTTATGTATTGATTTTCCCTTTCCTTGGCACCATGTCTTGGCAAACCCTTTTTTTCCTTTTTCATTATTCATATAATATTTTCTAGATTTTGACTTTTTTTTAGTTCTTTTTTAGATATGCATTCATTGCATATGACTTGGGTTGATGGCTTCATAGTGAGGACCACCAAAACCCAACCCAAGAGTGGGGACAATAGAAATTTGGAAAGATGGAGAATGTTATGTATGGATTGGGATATGTACACACTATCTCTTTCAAAACCCCCCAATATTACAACTCTACTCAAGAGTGACAATACTTATCTAGGAAATGATGATCACCACCAAAGAGAAACAAGGAAAAAGGATCCAATTTAGAGCATCCTGATCCATTATTTGACTCACCCATGGTCACTAGTTTCATGTCAAAAACATAAGGCATTAACACTTAATATGAAAAAATGAAACACGATACCTCATGTATGTCAAACACCACAGTCATCAAATGAGAGTGAGCTGAGAAAATGTGGGAAGCATCATCAATCAAATTTCTATGGAGAACCATGGATATTGTTTGTGGGACTATTGAATGTGATATGGATCACAGGAGAAATATCTCCTCTAGTTACCCCTAGATGTGCGTGGTAACATTTGGCTCCAACATGGAGACATGTGCTCATTGTAGAGAACCTAAGAACCTCAGGGATGTTTGGAACTCCAAGGCCTGTACTGTGAATCAATCTAAACACTCCTACTACATCTCACCATAAAACTATTAACAACAAAAAGGGAGGGTAATACAATCCCCCTAGTATATGGAAATTATATATGAAATGCAGAAAAAATCTTTATCTCATCTTACATATACATTTTTTTAGACAATACTAAATCAAAATGCAACTAAATATAAATATATAAAGTCAATAGATAAATATAAACAAGTAAATAAGAACATTGAATATGCATAAAGGAAACACACAAAAATGACCTACAACTATCCTACTCTACTTGTCATAGGAAAAGGAAATGCGAGATAAAAGCATACAACCAATATAGCCACCCTAGAATCTCATCGATTGAAAACTTCTACCCTTGTTCTTATCTATGAACCAAACCGAGGATGTATCAAGTATAAAGTGATCACGAGAAGGTACATATATTGTGTTGTTACAATTTTTTGAATTTTTAAATAGAAAAACATCAAATTATGATTTACCAATTGTCATAAATAGCCTTTTGACAAGACATTTCTACTTTGCAGCCAAAAAGGAACTGACACGATGGATTTTAATAATTTTTATTATCATGTAAGTCCTTTCAAAAGGAAATCATTATTATAAAATCCTTTCATGGTAAATAAAATTGTTAGTCAATCAAATCACATATCTAATTTTCATGGAATTACATCATTAAATATTTTAAGACCTATTTGAAAGGTCTCGTATTTGATTACAATAATTGATAACAATTATTTATGTTCTATTTATATAGAATGAAACTCAGAATATCATCATAATTTTTGTGTGCCCTGTTAATTAAACTTTATGATTTTCTTTACTGCAAGTTCCACAACATTTTTGTTGTAA
>ML824029.1:58212-69953 GCA_009831015.1 Picea engelmannii | reverse complement strand
GGACACAGATGATGTCCAACAAATAGGAAGCCATGTAAAAGTATGGAGTCACTCCTTCTTTTGGTGTCTCAACTTGTTGTATGCAAGTGCTCAGCTGTTTGGAAATGATGGCACCCCAGTTAAAACCTCTTTTAGAAATGGCTACATTATAAGCAAGAGGCATCCAAGCCTCTGAAAACCCGGAGCAATCTTTCTCCCCATGCAACCAGTAGAGGAGGACCATTAGATAGATGTACAAATCTCTTAGGTTGGTCATCTGGTACCATCCAGAAGTCTGATTAGTTTAATTTTTATCCTCTCTCCACCATGAATCCATTACCCGGATGGTGTCATGTTTCTCATAGAATCTTACAACAAAATCGTTGTTTAGACGCTCCTCTGGGTCTCTGAGTTGGTACTAATTCTGCACTTCCACCGGAAGGAAAACTCCGACACATTCGCCATTGTCATCATTAATCAAACATCTTTGTGTGTCTGTGTGGTCGATAAGCCACTTAAGAAGTTCTATGCAGGGGGAAACTGGATTTATGCTCATTACTATGTGGAGGTACAATTTTCGGATATTGGGAAAGACTTCATTGTCGAGCTTTCTCGTATCAGGGTCGTTGTGCGGAGCATATTCAGGAAATTATTCCCGCTTGATCTTCTTGAAAAATTTTCCCCATTGCGGGAGTACTTCCTTGGTCCCTATGCTTTCCTCTATGTCTCCAAAGGTCGGAGGCTGAGTGAAAATATTCTTGGTGGACGTTCTGATGACTGTTTCTGGTCTTGGGGAAAATTCCAACTTTTTCGTAACCACTGGGGAAGAGCCTTCTCCCACCTCTGGTTCCTTTTTATTTGGCTCCCTCGGTGATTGCCTAGTGTTCATCTTTCTTGGAGGCATCGTTCCTACACTCGAAATCAATCCTTTAGGCATGCGTACAGAGTAACATTGGATTAAATATTTATGAAGTCAAGCATAAAAACCCATAGACTAGTACATACCTGTAACACTTGCTAAACCTGTCGTTTAATACTCATGGGATCTTGGAATATTTTTTCCAAATTTCTCGTCTCGCTCCTCTGGATGATTTGAACTTCTTTGTGCACGATTATCTTGTTACAAACAACTAGAAAATAATTTAAACGAGGAAGAACCTATCATGTCGCATTAACAAATTAACTCTTGTTATGAGTAAAAATCAAATGAACTTTGTGATCGGATCTCTGTGATTTAATTCCATCGTGGGTTGACAATAGAGATGTAGAGGGAGATGTGTTGCATTGGTAAATTCAAATAGTCCTTTTGATTTGTGCACGAATTAGCAACTATTGCGAGATTTGGAAATGATTAGTCTCTTAAATGCATCATGTCGCTTTCCTAGTGGGCGGATCAGGAATCAACGATGCGTGGTGAATGTTTTGGTTGGTATCCCCCTGTTAAGAACTCCCGACGTCGATTGATTTAGTCGTACGATGTTGATGTGGAAAAACTGACTCGGGATATGACTTGGGCCTCGGGAATTGATAACGACTTAGGATAAAACTAACTCGTATGTTTATTCAATTTTACAAAGACATGTGGAAGATGAGGACAGGTGATTTGATCATGCATCTCAATCGGAACCTGGGTCCTAACAAGATGTGTGTGTTAAAATAAACCCGAGACTGCTAATGCCGAAAGGTATTGAGGGTCGTCAATCGGAGATGAAATTATCATGTTCCATATGGACTAGCTTTTCTAAAACGTATGGATGTCGAAAAGTATTGTTGATCAGCTATCAATGAGGCTTTTATTTCTTCATTAGCGCTTACTCTTTAAGCCTTTTACCGATATCGGAGGAATCGGTCATTGGTGATGTCCTTGTGTGATGCCTGACGTGAAAGAAAACTCCATTTTGTCGACACGGACGAAGATCAGTGTTCGAAGACCTCGGTCCTCTCGAGTGATTTCTTTCATTTATAATCTTTTTCGATGTCGAAATTTTGAGCGCATCGGGGAAATGTTTTGGCTATCGATTCTTTAATTAAATGTTAGTATTTTAAGTTATGGTGGTTTTCACATGTTCAAGAAAAATTTTAAGGACTTAATGAGAATCAAAATGATAAGAAAAGGAAACATTTTTCATACTGAAGTCGAATTAGACAATGAAAAACATTGAGTGGTACCCAAAAAGAAAAAGTGTACATGGACTTTTTAGGGTGTATTGAGTGCTCAACTGCACCCTCATCAACCACCATATGGAAAAGGTTCCACGTAAAGGATTTTTTGGTGTAGTCCACTACTATCTAAATGGCATCGTGGTGAGGAAGACGAGGTTTTAGGTTAGTTGGATCGAAAAAAATCGCTCATGGGTTACTAGTCTCTGCCACTCCAAAGGAGGACAAATGATCTTTTCTTTGTGATGGGAAACTCTGGAGGACCTCCAGAGAAGAAAATGCACCAGGGGTCTATGCCATATCCTCCACAACAAAGTAGTTATGATCAACCCTCACATTTGGATTATGGGAAGCCTTCTTAAATGCACATTTAGGGATGCAAGTCATTGTTTCACCCACTACCTTCTCAATTTGAAGAGGAGTCGATGGGTTAGTGGCCTCCTTTCCCTTCTCAAAAAATTTCAACCTTTTGTAGTCACGAGTCCTAGTCGATAAATGAGCATCGAAGTTCATCATGTAAATTTTTATGGTCGGGTTTTTAGTGGTAGGCGCAGGGGGTCCCTGACTACCCCCTGTCGTGCTTGTGGATGCGGAAGCCTGAGCCATATTTTTCCCTTGTAGAAAAGGGTTTGTCAACACAACATGCTATTGTTTCGCTAATAGCTTTTGGTCTTCTGCAAGATGAGGGCATAGGTGAGTTGGGTGGTCTTTCGTGAAGATATTACATAGATACTTCGACTTCTTCTTCTCTATTTTTCCCCCGCCAGCATTGTTGGCATCCTTTTTTATCCCCTTTACCCTTTTTATTTTGTTGTTTCTTCTTTCCCTCGGTCCGTTGGTTATCCTTGAGATTCGTCCAGTGCACACTGTGTACATTTGATGTATGGGTAGTGGGGACAACCAAACTAGGAGTTTGGATGTCCACAGTCTGTTGTATCGACAATTGTTGCAATTGATTTGACAATGGATCTGTGGACTTACTTTGTGTTGAGCCCACAATGTCATCAGTGTGGGTCCCATACTTTTTTTTGGCCTTATTGAGAGTATATCATGGCACATATGGCAAGATCTCATAGAGCATGCCAGACTAAGAGTAGATCAGTTCTAGCTACTCGGCTCTCATATTAGCCTACTCTTCTGAAAACACCTTGAAAGTTGCTACATCTTTGGATATATAGGGAACCAAATATTTCAAGAACCACTCAAGCAAGAATGTAGGAGGGACCTTGACCTTAATCAGGCTCTTTCTACACTTCCATCCTCGGATATGATCAGATATGTGGTCGGCCTTAGTTTGCTCAAATTTTTCCAGTAGTTCGGTGTCGACATCATATCTCATAGGTAACTGGAAATTGTTCAAGAAGACCATATGTTGGTTGTTTATCTTAGTTATGCCTTTAACATGATTTGACCCAGGTTTAGGTCTATTGGGGATCCAACAAAGCCTCTAAAACTATTGGCCATCTTGGTAAATCAGAAGGAAACACAACACACAGAGTGCATTGCGCAGTTTCACCCAAGATAATCTTAATGGGTGACTGCAACGCTCAAATTCTCACAGTCCAAGACTGAATGGGGATATGTGAGTTGCACGTTGTGAATTCTATCTACTTATTAGAGCAATATATCGTCATTCTCATCCATGAATGTAATGTAATTAGATCCATTGATTCATTCAAACATCATTCTAACATCTACTTATTGACAGTAAAAGAGACATAAACATTCAATCACATAACATAGGTCTTACCATGGTTCACCCCCTCTTGGGCTACATCCACAAAGATTTGGCTCTCAAGATCTTTTATTATGGTAGTTCCTAAACTACAACGATGGGCGTTTTACAACTCATCCTCAGTCGGGTCGAGATCTATGATGAGGCAGACTAGATCACACCAGGATCCTCAGCCTGTGATCTAACCCTCGATATCTACCCTTCTGACCCTCTATAGCTCAACATATTACAATATTGGATTGGATTACAATAGTGTTACAGACTAGTTACTTCTTCTCACGCAAGTAACACTCCATAAAATCAAAAAAAACCCTAGACCTCCTAGGTATCTATTTATATGTATTTTTGGCTCATCAGTCATTACATCCGCTTACCAAAAACCTAATCTGGTTAGGTCTTATTGCATGTTGTCCTTACGCACTTTCCTCCTTTGCATGTGCATTTTCCTTTCATCCATTTCTTTTCCTGCCAGCTATCTTTATTTCCCATCTTCTTGCATGTGCGCCTCACATGCCTCCTTTCCAACTGTATTTCCTCCACATTATGCTTTTTCCCCAAAAATTGGCATGTTCCCAACGGGCCCCCAACACTGACATCGTGCCTTGTTCTGAGTCACTGCCTAACTTGTGTAGTTGTCACTCCCTACTTCCTTCTTTTGTTACTGCATGTTGCAATGCGTCATACATTTTTGTTATCCACTGGCATTGTTGGTGAGCGTAACTACTCTTTTTAGTCATATTGGTGACCACCTACTTCATGATAGGAGATTGTAAAAACTCTCCTCCCTCGGATCCAATTTTTTCAATGTCTTCTTAGCTGCGTCGCTCTTCATGACTAGCTGCTCTGCCTTTTCTTGTAGGGGCTCCAACAAAACCTGTCTTGTTGTCTTTTGTTCTTGCATTTCTTTCTCTTCCAGTTGTAGAGCCTTCACTCTGGTGGAAGTCTTGATATTCTTCAACAATGACATTGTTTTATGTCACTACTTCAATTCCTCCATTGTTGCATGGAGTTTGTTTTCCTTCTCTTGTAGTTCCTGGAGGCTTCCATCCTCAAGGAGGTAAGTCCACAATTGTGCGCTGTTTTCTAACAACTCAATGACTATTTTTATGCTTTGGTCGATGTCCTCCACATTTGTCGTTTCCTCTTATTCTCATTGTGCTCTGACTTCTAGGGGATTAGTGGGTTTGACATGCTCCTCCAGCTCTTTAATTTTATCTTTATATTGTTGGATAGTTTGCTCTATCCTTCGCAACTTCTCTTCTGAAGACCCTGAATCTTTATTTGTGTTATCGGGAATGGATTGAAACAGTATGTGGCTCTGATTCTCCATATCCTCCACTTTTTGATGCTCTCTCTCTTTCTATTATTCTTCAAGGTTGAGTGCGTTCTTCATCGTGATGTTTTCTGTCTGGGCTACTTGTAGATTCCTCGCGTCCACTCTTACTCTAGACTAAATATCCTACGCAACGCTTACCTGAAGTTTATACAAAAACTTTTTTGGAATCTTGGCCAATGCCACATCCAATGTCTCAATTTCCTTTAGGGGTTTCTGTGTTTTTTCTTCATCAAGGAACATCATCTCAAGCATGATAATGAAATTGGCGCTCGCCTGCACTGCAAATTGAACTGTTTCCGGTACTGGCACTCCTTCCTTAGAATGCATGGGTGTTTCTTTTGGTGCCTTTGTTGTCCCAATCCTTAGTTGCTCCAATGTAGTTTTTACTTCTTGCACTTGATCTGCAATTGAAGTCATGTGCTTCTTTGCATTCTCCCACACCTCAGCCAGTCTTTCCTTGACTATTGTCACCACTAACTCCACATCGTACGAGGTTAGTGATATATGGCTCTGTGGTTTGTGGGCCTTCGCCTTCTTTTGGCCACCACCGGTTTTCTCCCCTGATCGTTTCTCTTGGGTGTCTGATGGATTGGGACTAGTGGGCCTCTGAGTATCTCCGAAAGTGGTTGGCCCCATTTCTTCTGCCTTAGGAATCTCCTGGGTCCCTATGCTTGTTTCTTATGCACGCACTTTTTCCGTTGAATGTGTTGGTGGTTGTTCTACGCACGGTGGAGTCTATGTAGGGCCCCATGGTGGTATGTTCTAGGTTCTAGGTTTCTTCTTGGCTGGGGTGCTTCCCCCCACTTGACCTTGCATACTCCTCTTTTTGGTTCCTGCCCCGTTGGCTCCTATTTGGTGCATTGGGGTTGGTCTTCCGTGCATCTGAGTTTGTGAGCTTGGTACTACGGTTGGAATCTCCAGTACCTTCCATTCTTCAAGCCACTCCTGGACCTCTCTCTAGATTTCTTTCAATGTCACACAATAGTTGATTTGTAGCTACTCCTTGGTTTTGTCTCTAGTGAAATGCGTCATGTATATGCAATGAGGTCCTGCATTTCTGTGAAATACCTCGAAAATATGTATGTGTTTGTCTTCTTTCTCTTTAGGTCTGCGCTCCTACATAATCATATGTAACGTGTTGCACCACATTTCCCTGGTATCTCCAAGTACTTTCTATATACTGGTTCCTTCCAGCCAATGAGGCCAATGAGGATGAGTAGCCATGAGTAGTGGAACTCAGATCCCTATTCATGTGTGTCCTTATATTCCTCTAAGAATGAGTTCAAGAGGTATGGGGCCCAGCTCATCGAGCTCCCCTTTTTACACCACACAGTAGCGACGACTACACCGGCCAATACTTCCTCTTTGCAAAACTTGTGCATCAATTTGCATCTGAGGAGTCTAGTGGAAAACATTGTCATGGGATCGTTGATGTCACTGATCCTAATGCCCCTAATACTGTGCTCCGCACCATACTTGTCCTTGATCTTGTCTGAGATGGCCTTGGCTCTAGTTTTATCTTCCAAGTATTGTTCTAGATTTTCTCCGTATGTGGGTAGCCCCGTGATTGTTGCGATGAGGTTGATAGTGATAGGCATCGACCTATCCATCCACAAGATCTCATCGTGCACTCATGCAAGAAGTTGCTTGAGACAGTCATTGGTATGCTTTCCCCACCCAAAATCTGGGACATCCAATAAATTCATGATGCTTGTGTTATAAAGCCAAATAATCCACTACGTCGGCTCTAACAATGGCATCCCTGATGAACCTTCTCCCCTGCTTTCTAAGTAATTTTTGGGTGCCAAGTATGGAAATTTGGTGACATATGCAACTTCATGGTCAGAGTACTTGATGGAACTCACTTTGTTGACCATGTCATCATCTATGTGCACCCCTCTTGGAATCTTTGGCAAAACTAGGGTCCCTTCTACTTGTGGTTGTGACCCTCTGTGCACACTACTTTCAGTGTGACCCTTTTTTTTGTCTTGTGGGGATGAGGCCCCCACCTCTGGTACATAATTGTGTAATGAAACATGTCTTACTTTTGGTTCATGGCTCTGTGGCGTTGAGGCTATGACCTTCTCAGCTTTTCGTGGCCCTGGTCCCCTCGATGTGTCGAACTCGGTTTTCTCTATGTCCTCCTCCAACTGCCCGACCTCCTACGTTGGGTTATGTTCCTCCTCTATCGTCATTGGTTTTTCTTCATACTATGGTGTGTGGATTTCATCCACATCCACCACTATGGGTACTTCTTTCTCCCTTGCGTCTGTTGCGCGAGCAATACTTTTTGTGTTTTGGTCGACACTGCAAGGCTCTCCAAATCGTGGTGGTGACATTGGGATGAGATCCAGGTTTTAAATCTATGAACTCGATGGATGTTCGGTCGAATTCTCACTCTATCAATATTTCACTCGGCTCTTCTTTCTTCTCCTTAGCAATTGACACAATGAGTTGTTTTCTCCTCTTTTTCTGAATTTATAGCAGGACGATGAAGTGACAACTGTTATGCACTGATAGTTGTCCCTTTTTCACTTTTGGCGGTGTGTCCTAAGTGTGGTAACTTTGTACTTGTTAACTGTTGTCATGTGTGCCATGTTTTTAGAATTTTCCCTTTCCGTCATATTAAGTTCTTTACCTCTGTGTACAAATTATCATGTGTTTGTTGAAATTTCAATAGTCGCTGCCATTTGGCGCCTGAATTCCATAGCCGTCATTTTCTGAATTGCCTCGTTTTTCAATGGTTGGTCCTTTTTATGGCGCGCTGGGATTTTTGAGCGCGTAAATTCCTTGTCTTGGATACCCTTTTCTTTTGGTGCAGTATTCTTATTTTTTCGCGCTGACTCAGTGACTTGTGTGCGTGGACTCTTTTCTTTTTCATTGCACTGATTTCTTCAACTGCGTGCGGGTTTTTTTTCAGCTCTTACTGCATGGTAACTTTCATGTTGTGCATGGTCAATTGTCCTTGTACAGCTTCATTTGACTCCCATTGATCATAGCCCCTAAATTATTTTCCTTCCAAATCCTTCAACTATACAGCTCCTCCGTCTGTGATAGTCTTAACCTCATATGGTCCCAACAAATGTATTCTAAACTTTCGTGGATGTTGAAAAAACTTGTTGTCATACAGTATGAATAGGTCTCCTTCCTTGAAAGTTTTTCTCTTGATATGTCGATCATTTCAAGATTTGTCCCTTGATTTTTGTACTTCTTGGTGGAAGCCTGCTAGAATCCTATCTTCCTCCATGCTCATCAGTTGACTTAACCTTTCTTGTATTGTGCCTCGCTCTGTCATGTTTGTAATTGTTGCGACATACAGACTTGGTACCAATAATTCTAATGGAACCAATGCTTCTTGTCCATACACCAATATAAATGGTGTCTTTCCTATCAAATTCTTACAGGTAGTTCTATATTCCCATAGTACCACTGGTATCTTTGAATCCTAGTCGTTCCTATTGACATTGCAAATCATGGTTAAGGCATTCTCTCGAATCTTGTTGAAGGCTTCTACTGTTCCATTTTATTGAGGGTGGTATGGTATACTTTTATGATGGTAGACCTCGAATTATTCATTTAGAGATCTTATAGTGTTTTTGATAAAGTGAGTGCCTTGGTCACTCATCAGAATCCTTGGGCATCCAAATATAGTGAGCACATGTTCAAACAAGAAGTGTGGCGTTGTCTTTGCGCTGCAATATTTAACTAGTGCTACATATTCCATTCTTGACAGGTATTTTGTCGCAGTGATGATGTATCGCACACATGACCTTCTTGTAGGTGGGTGAATTGGGCCAACAAATTCGATAGCCCGTTGTGGGTGTAAGGGAATCTCATCACATCTATTTGGTTTTCAAACCCTCTGAAAAACATTGCATTGTTAACAATAATCCTTTGCATATCAATAAATAGTTGGCCACCATAATCCTATGCACAATACCTTCTACGTGGTAGCTTTTCCTTCATATTTTCCTCCCCCTATTCCTTCATGTGATTATGCTAATATCCTAGGCCTTTCATGTTCTAGCGCACACCTTCTCAAGATGTCGTCTGCCCCCATTTTATGTAAGTTCCCTACTGATCTAGTTGGATCATCTCAAAATTCGATAGAGTTAAAGTATTCAAAATGAAAATTAAATCTTACAAAGTGGAATATCTCGTCAGCATCTTTTCGGTGACGTTCGTTTCGGGAAAAACGGCCTCCAGATGACAAAGATATCAGCAGTTGAAGTTTTGTCAAAGATGGTGAAAAATGGTTAGAAATGGTTTAAAAATGTAATTTGGGGCTATGGGAATTGAACCCAAGACCTTAGGATAAGGCCACCATGACYCCATGGTTGGGAAAAAGGGGGGTAGTCAAGAKCTTAKCCCTCAACCTTGCCAACACTGAGGCCCCCCCTTGATATCCAAATGTTATCGCAATCTTTCTTTTCCATTAAACCAACCATATGTTGTAAATAYGTCATTTATCCAAACCATAAATCGCCAAATCATATAATATAATGCGCCATACCATATCAAATCATGCCATATATATGTGACTTCATAAGTTATAACCATATAATATATACCATGTATTAAACCAAATGCGCCCAAAACCATATGTTAAAACGATATGCCATATCATAGGCGTGGGAGGAGAAGCCCATGGGTTTGACCCCGGGACTTCCGCCCTCCCTAACCACCAAAGCTACCAACGCACCACCGCCATAGGACATGGCAAGAAGTGGCGAAGTAATATTAAAAGTTGTCGATATTTGGGGGCTTTTGGAGGGCGCATGGCCCATAGCTCGCGTCTCCCTAAACCATTGTTTTTTTCATTATTTAAATGAGACATGGGAACGAACCCTGAGAGTGTGGCAGTTTTGATGCAGGAAGAGACTGACACGTAGCCCGAGGTGGTTTTGCACTGTGATAGAGGTGGTTTTTCACGTGTACCAAGGTGGTGTTGCATGTAGCCCGAGGTGAATTTGCATGTAGACCAAGGTTGTTTTGCATGTAGATCGAAGTGGTTCTGGATTGGCATGCATCCCAAGGCCATACGGACTGTACAGATCAGAGGCAGATTTTGGGAATTGTGCCAAGAAGGGCATTCTGAGTCTAGTTCAGAAATATATCGAGTTTATACTCCAAAGTCTCAGTTTTTCGCAAGGATTCCAGATCCAGCGTCAGTTTTTGCATTCAGGCATCTAGATAGAAAAGTGCTCACGGAATATTCCAGATACACAGAAATTTATCCATGTTCATACTTAAAAGTCTCAGAATTTCATCTAGCAGATGTTGATGAAGTTTGTTACTGTATATGACAGATAGAAATCAGAAGTCACTTTGTAAGCATTTGAATACTTAATCTATCGGCCTTCCCATTTGGAAAATGGCCCAGAGACGTAGCCAGGGGATTTGGTGAACTTTGTTACCAATTCCTGTTCATAGATGGTTTGCTTACATGTTTATGTGCTCATGTGGTTGATGGATGTTCTTTAATTTTGCATTACAAAGGTGGTTAATAGTTAAAAAATCTCACATGTAAATAATGGTTAAAGATCTTGAATTTTATCCCCCGGGGGGGCAGCTCAATTGGCAAGTGTCGTGAAAATGAATTTCCATGAGGTTTCGAGTTCAATTCCCCCCCGGCTTACAATGTGTGTCATGTAAGGGGCATCGTGGGAACACCTGGAGGTTATAGTGGTAGCAGTTGGATAAGACGGCCACGTGTAACGCGAGAACGTGCCCAACTAGTTGTTGATTCCGCCAGACATAAAAAAAAAAAGACCTTGAATTTTAGATCAAGTTAAATTTCAGATCAAGTTGGTATCAGAGTGAGGTTAACCATTGCTTTGTGAGTTGATGTTAACAATATCCAAGCTTCAGCGTGGTGAAGGGGAACTTGAAGAGTTTGATCCAGAGATTGGTTCAAGAAGAGGAAGGATGTCTTCACCAAAAGGAGAAGAAGCAACTTCTTCTATCCCTTCTGAACAGGAATTTCTGAAATCTTTCATGAGAATGCAAATGATGGTAGAGGAGCTCTATCAAGATCAAAAAAAACGTGAACAAGGTGGACCATCTCATACAGAAGGTAAAAAAGAAGGAGGTGGTGAGGAACCTCCTAAAACCCCACCAACTTCTCCATCTCTTCTTGATGGTTCTATTCCTTCTCCATTTGAAAAAATAAAAACAAAAGTTGGTCCTAATATGCCTCCTTTAAAGCTTGATATTAAGTTTGAATTACCTATGTATAATGGAGAAATTAATGTTGAAAAATTAGATAATTGGATCCATCAAGTTGAAGTTTATTGTAGGATTCAAAAGTTTACTGAAGATGTTGTTAAAATTTAGTTGGCTTCTCTCCGACTTGGAGGGAATGCTCTCATTTGGTGGGAGAGTAGATCTCAAGAGGATCTTTCCACAAAAGGTAGAATTGTTTCCTCTTGGTATGAGTTCATTTCAGCACTTAAAAAGCAATTTTATCCATTAGGGTATATGCAGCAAGCTATGATGGATTGGCAGAATTTGAGGCAAAGTAAGGGACAA
>ML824029.1:41745-55002 GCA_009831015.1 Picea engelmannii | reverse complement strand
GGCTTGTGTTCAACTTCCCTAGTTCAACTATGACTTCAAAGTCAAATTCTTGAAACAACAGTAACCATCGATAGATTCTCCCCCCCAACACTAGCTTGTTGACTAGGTACTTAAGGTTTGAATGATCTGTGAACATCTTAAAAACTTTTCCAAGTAGGTAATGTCTGAACTTTTGAAGTGCATACACCATTTCCATACCTTCTCGCCCTGTAGTTTGTAGTTATGCTCAGAGTCTGACATTTTTTTGTTGCAAATGCTATGGGATGGTCCAAATCCTCTGCTCCCAGTTGCACCATAATAGCTCCTAGGGCTATGGATGATGCATATAAATTCACATGGAATGTATACTCCCAATATGGAAAGAATAAGATGGGTGTTGTGACCATATTCTCCTTCAGGGTGTCCAACCCTTGCTTACAGTTCTCATTCCACTGGAATTTAGTATCCTTCTTGAGAAATTTCTCCATCGGCGCAGTGATCTGTGCATAGCCCTTTATAAATTTTCTGTAATATCATGTATGTCCCAATGTGGATTGCAGTTGGCGCATTGATTTCGATGGTGGTAAATACACAATGACTGCAATCTTTGTAGGATCCATGATCAAACCTTGTCTGCATACTATGTGACCCAATAGAATTACGAAGGGAATTCCAAATATACATTTCTTAATGTTTAAGGATATTTGTCATTGCCTACATATTTACAACATCATACTCAACACCTCTACATGATATTTCAATAGGTTGTACATTGTCCAATCATCCAAATATACCTCTAGAAACTGATGGATGAATTCTTTGAAGGAAGCAATGACTACTCTGGAAAAAATTGTTGGTGCATTTTTCAGTCCAAAAGGCATGATTGTGTACTAGTAGGATCCCCATTTTGTTGCAAAGGTAGTCTTGTATCAATATTCTTTTGTTATCTTGATTTGGTGGTAGCCTAAGAATCCATCAGTGAATGAGTAAGCTTCTTGGCCTCCCACATTTTCTAGGACTTCGTCTGTAAAGGGTGTAAGGAAGGGTTCATGTAGAAAAACATCATTGAGCTTTCTAAGATCTACACAGATTCTTATGCCTCCTTTCTTTTTGTCCTAAACTACCATGGGGCTTATCCATTCTGATTCTTCTATTGGTTCTATGATTCCTACTTCCAACATTATGTTGATTTATGGTCTTACTTTCTTCTTATAGATGGGGTTCAATCTGTAAGTCCTCTGTCTGATAGGTCTTGCCTCTGGTTTGAGAGGGATCATCATCTCTCCAAGTTCTCCTGCAATACCCTTCATTTCTATAAAGTTCATTGGGAACAGGTCACTGTACTCATGCAATAATTATGCTATCATGTCCACTATTTGCTCATCCCATTAGTCTCCAATGTTGGCCATTTTGGGGTTCTCAACTGTCCCAATGTTGACTTTCTTCACCTTGATCGACGCAACAATTACTTCTGATTCTATAGGTGGACCTTTCACTTCTCTTTTTCCCTCCACTTCCTCAATCTGAATATAGTGCAGATCCTCTTCATCTGGTACTTCTTCCTGCACATGATAGCATGACAACAGTTCTTTCACTGTCTGTTTGTTCTATTGTTGTTGTTCTGTTATGAGTTCAACTTCTGGATCCTTAATGAATATCACCCATATTATTTGTTTAAGTGTTGCGTCTATATTGAGGTTCTCATGCTCAAATGAGAAATTGACTGTAAAGTTATATTGTAGCATTGTCCAGCTCATAGTTCCTCTCCGCAGTTCCTCATTTATGTACCAGTTTGTTGGGATTCCCTCTAATGTGTGTACAAAACGATGAGGCCATTCCTCTTAGGGTGTCAGTTTCCACAGTGCTCTGCACTTCTCCAAGTGTTTCATTGGTGCCCCATGTCCATCATATTTCTAATGTTGTTTTCTTCTTTGTTCTATGCCAAACCTAATGTGTGGTAACCACTTACATTGGTACCAGTCCTTGATTGTTTCTTTGTGTGTGCCCTACCATCTTTCATGTGTAGCCTTAAGTGTGATGTCGAGAGATAAAAATCTATGGATGTATGATATTTCATCCTCATATCCTGTTAGGAATTCTTCCAAGTGTTTGATTCCATGGAAACTTGGAGGTTATTTGACTTCTGTCCCAAACCACCTTACTGCGTGGTCTATTCGTGCGCATATTCTGGTTGAGACCTCATGTAGGAACTTCTACCCATTCGTTGGGCCTATGTCTGAGTCAGAAGAACATGAAGTGATACTTCTCCAACTAAGTACACCATCGACAGTTGGATTAATGTAATCTTCGGTGTGTGCGGTGGTCCAGTGCAACTGGTTAATTTCTTTCAGATCTAGACATGTTGGTTCCACAAATATTTTGGCTTATGATGGATCTAGGGGCGCGATAACCCTATATTATCCTGACTCAAATGTGATCTTCTTGGTATTCAGGTTGATTATCTCCTAATTTTCAAATGCCCAATCCAATCCCAGGAATGTTGGATATGGTGTTGTGTCGTCCATGATTTCTATCACTTCGAAGTCTGCCTTAGTGCGCACTTCGTCCAAATCTACTGTCACTCCTTTCATCCTCCCTATTTGTAGAACTTTGAGTTGGTTTGCTAAATTCAGTTGGACTGGTGAGTAGCATAAATTAGGTTCTCCCATGCAATTCCATGTCTTTTTGGGTAATACATTCACTTCAGATCCCAGATCTAATATCACATTGCCCATGTTAAAATATTTGATGTTGGAATTCAATCTAAACTCTTTGTTGGATATCCTTCTGGCATGGAGGTTATTGGCTATCCTCTGTTCTAACTTTCCCTCGAAGTTTTTGGTACATATATATAACATATTCTGTAATATTATAACAGATGATGAGTCCTTAAATAATTGAATACAGGATTGCAGGAAAGTTTTAATACAACATACTTGGTTTGTCGGGTGGACTTCACTAGTATGGTCCAATGCTGACGGCATTTCATACATTGGGACGTCTTGGGTATGTTGCGCGGTTGATTTATATGAAACATTCATCTTGAGAAATTCTTGTCTGGCCTCCTTAAAGTTATCCTTCTCCTTTTCTGCATTAAATCGCTTGGGTGGCTCAGTATTCTTCTTAATCCATTGGTGTTGTCTTGGTTCCTTTTTAGCCGCATCATATCCTGTTTTAGCACATTCGCAAGTCACTATGTTGATGTTCCTACCATGTTCCCTAGCTTCTGTAGATATCCACTAGACGTTTTGATTGTTCTAATTATGTTTTTCTTGTATCTTCCCCAACAATGTCATGCAATCCTATGTATCGTGATCTGCTGTGCGACAATACATGCATGTCACAGGTGGTAGTGGGCATTCTATTGCATAGTTCCCTGGCTATTGGAAGTTATGGAACACTATTGGGCCTCTTCTGCATCCAAAACCTCCTCTTCCTTGTCCTCCTCCTATGTACCCAGTGCGATCTCCACGCGGTGTATTGTATTTAGGTACATGATTATATTGCGCAGGATTATACTGCGGTTGCACAGTGTTATACAGTTGTGGAACATTATTATATTGCGGTGGTGCCTGATTAAATTGAGGTGCATCTTTCCCTGTCATCATTTCAACTTGCACCCTATATGTGTCTGACGTCCTTTCCCTCATCAGATCCATGGTTCTGCAGTATTTGTCAACGTTCCCTACTGACTTGCAAAAAGTGCAGTATGCATTCTTTGGTACTTTCTGGTATTTCTACATCATAGGACAATGATACGGATCATGCCCGTGCATCTTGAAAAATTCACACCAGATTCCTCCTGTCGGCAATGGATTTGGCATCCCTGTTGTCGTATACTGTACTAATGTTGGACATTCATTCTTATGGTGCCCTTATGTTCTACATGTGGTACACCAAACAACTTCGTGCTTGTCCTTTCCCTTATTCTGATTGAGTTGAAAGGTAATATTCTTCCTATCCTCCTTCAACTCCTCTATAGCTAGATTTGTCTTGTGGTACTGATTCTCCTCCATTTACAAGCCTGCATGCAGCACCTCTCCTTAAGATTGGAATTTATGTTGTCTGAGTGGGTATTTTAGGTGTGGTAAAAGAGAATTCACAAACAAGTGCCTATGTTGCATGTCATTCATGGCATATCTCAATTTCCCTTTCAAACGTTTAAATCGTTGGTCAATTTCCCAGAAAGATTCTCCTGATTTCTGTCAGATTTCTATCATCTCGTTCATGTATTGATCCTCTAAGCTCGGCTTCTGGAACTCATTAATCAATAATTTCTTGATTTTTGTCAGGGTCCTTGTCATCCCTGGTGCATTGTTTACGTCTAGACTCATGTACCAGTCTAGTGTGCGGTCTCTTAGCATGATAGCTAGATGCACAAGTTTAGTGTCTTCATCAATGATCTGTTTTTCTTCCCAGATATTTGCACAAATAAACAAGTGTTTCTCAAGGTCTTATGTTGCCTCTCCTCAAAATTCTTGTAACTAAATGGTGGGATCATGTTCTGCCATCCTGAATGTTTAACTACTACCTCCGCGCAGTGTAGATACTTGACTATGCTTCCTGAACTGGCTCCCCCAGTTGTTGTTCCTTGTGTGGATGTACTTCTTGTTGTCTTCCTTCTCCTGAAATTCGGTTTTCTAAACAGTGGTGTTCTTCTTAGTGTGTTAGTCACACATGGATTTATGGGTTCCACGTTGACATTAATATGGATAAGATCACTCCCTTCGATTCCCGCTCTTGGACCTCTCGTCTTCCTCTCATATGTTGCGCAAAGGATTTCTTCATTCTGCTCCACATCTCAGAGATCCTCTACCTCATCTTCATCACTTTCCAAGCCTTTCCTCACAGCTACGACCCTCTTCTTGGTGTTCACCATGTATTGGTAGGGTACTCCATTGCGCGTCTTTCCAGTTTTCGCCATGATTCACTTGACCTGGTCATCATCCATCATGATTGGGTCTAAGGATTCCTCCTTATTTCCTTTATCTCCTTCCATTTCTCCTTTTCCTATCAATGCTTCCCCCCTTCCCCCATGCACACAGGGAAGTTTAGTTGTTTGAATCCATTGTCATTACACCTTTGTTATAAAGAAATATCTTAATAGAATTATAGATCGATCTAATATACCTTCCTCGAGGGCCACTTAGAAACTCTTTCTCTGTTGTGTTGATGGGTCCTAAATCCCCTGACTGAATAACAGGAACCAAACCCACCACCAAGGACCAACTAAACTCTGCAGTGTTTGGAGTGGAATGGTTCTCCAGATCTTGCGATCTAGCCAAATTATCGATGGGCTTTTGTATCTTTTGTTGGAGCCTCTTCCTCAGTTAGGACAATTCTTTTCTGTATTTCTCTTGGGTGGGTCTAGTGTGAGAGATGAAAACCAGTATAAACCAACTTGACAAACAACAGGACAAAAGTTTAAACTATTGGGAAGAGGTCAAACTTGGGATAACCCGCTGCTCGAACATGTAGACAACGATTTTATGCAAAAAGGCCTAGTAATAATACATCAACCAAATGAACATCCAATTACTGTCTGAGAGAACTAATTAACAGAAATAAAAAACACATCTAATCAAGATCATGGTAAGAAAAATAATTCATCTACCATAACATTCATCACATAACAACACAACAATTTATCTTCATCATTTAAAGAAAAGAACATCAAAACATTGCACCAGATAACTTGACAACATAATCAATTGCTCTTACTCATTTACTACAACATTCATGGAACAAGAAAGGAAGTAATTCTTCTCCAACTCCAATCACACACATCTGATGAAGATAGCTTGTCTTTGGTCCAAAAGGACTTCTCAATTCATAGCAGTCTCAAAATAATTATCAACAACCAAAAGAAAGATTTCTTGCAACAACCATCGACCTTTAACTCATTGGTCGATGTCTCTATTAATAATATAAATTTTAAAAGTAATTAATGGATAAATACAATTTGAGCTAATCAAAAATAGCCACATGGCATTATCATCTAATAGTCTTTCAACAGTCCACCTGAGATGTTTCTTGAAAAGGATGGCTTCTTTCATAATAAGACCATCTGATAAAGAGTTCTTCAGAGGTGTTGGCCCATGGAAATCTGTGTTGTTCCATTGGAGCCACATATATCCCTCTGATGTCTGTCGTGTGCACTCGATACTTTGTGAGACTGAAGTTCAATTGTTGAAGCATGGTTTGGGCTTTGATCAGATGTCCTACAAACTGTTTCACTTGCCATGGCTTTGCATCGGTGACCTTTGCACATTCTTTGGCCCATAACGCATCTTGTTCGACGCACAGCTTGATTGCTTCATTTAGGTTGATCAACATATCGGGGGTACCAAACTCAAGGAAACTGATATCTTTCATTATTTTATTGATTTTATCCCAGTTCTTCTAACATCTGGCCCATTGTTCTTAGATTTATCCATGTGGAACTCGAGACATTTTAACCCAGTATTCAGACGATCACTTCATTCGATTGAGACTACTTTTACTTACTAGCTAAATGTCGTGGTTTTCCTTTTCTCATCCTTTCTAGATTGCCTCAATATACTCGAGCCTCTCCACTGCCTATTATGCCTTCTCATACCATCGCTCCATTTCCTTACATGTTGTGAGTGCCATGAGAGTGTCTTCCTGAAATTTGGCTATATTCGAGATTAACAGGTGTCTTTCCTTCTTGAACTCGTCATAAACTTTACCGAATTCATCTTTTAGATACACAACGGTCTGTGTAGAACCCTTATACTAATTGGAAAGATTGTGCAAGTGTTCAAGCTCCTTTTGGGCAGAGGCAAGCTCCTTTTCATCTCTCTTGGCTCTGTCCTGGGTGGACTCTGAGAGGGCTCTTCCCACACCAATAAGCTCAGACGTACGGGTGTCTGTTGTATTGATTAAATTCTCCTCAGTGGTGACTATGATGGAATGATCCAAGGTGATTGTTCTCTTCTTTGCGGTCCTCTAAATGATATCCTTTATCTTTTTATCATAGGAGATCACATAGATGTCTACGACCTCCTCTACCAGGTCTGATATCTGTTGATCACCCCATGTGAGATTGTTTCCCAAGCTTCCCGCAGTGTATATTTGTTAGAGAGTGGGCTCTCGAACTTCTTTGTTCTACCTTGTAGATACAAATTCTACTTGTTTCTCACCGGGGATCTGAGTATTGGGTATAATAAAGGTTTCGGGTATAGACTTGTCACTTACTTTCTCATCGGTCGTAGAACTATCGATTTCCTTTTGTGGAGGCTCGTCACTCAAGCCTGCATTTGTTTCTGGTTCATTGAACTTTCCTACATTGAGACCACCTTCAGCTTCAGCTTCCTCTTGTGGGACCTCCTCATCATGATCCTGGGGTCCAAGGGAAGAGGTATTTTCAGGACTTGGGGAAGGAGTCTTTTCGGGACCTGATTCTTCTTGGACGTGTATCGGGGTTCCACTAGAGGGCTATGGGCTCTCGTTATCACTATATATATTTATAAGGCTGCTCAATGGATTGGGAACTTGCATTTCTATCAAAAATCGGCCTGTCTCTGGTTGAGTTGTTCCTCCTTCCGAGGGGTCGATCGGTGGTGTCATGGATTCAGGATTACCTAACCCATTAGTGTTATCGGGACCTATGGGACCAAGGCCACCTGACTCCATCGGGACACTTTATATGGTAGTTGGAATCGTGGGTCTTCTGGAAATATATGGGTTATCCTGCATCTGCTTCATTAGTAGTTGAGTTTGTTGGTATAAAAGTTTGCCACTCTCTCGAGCCATTTGATCTTTAGAGGAAACTATGATTTGTATCAGGGATCCCTGATGAGTTTTTGCAACCTCGATGTCTTCTTGGAGATCATTTTTTTCTTCCTCCAATTCATATGCTACTATTTCTTTAGGGCATCGACCAATTCCTTGAACTGCCTGCTCCAAAAATGTGGCCTACTCTTCGTAATTCATATCTCTAAACCAGGTTCCTCTAGGATCAGCCTTCCTGGCTACCACCACATCCTAGTCTTGAGCATTCTCGGTGAAAATTTCATCCTCAAACCGATCATGGGCATAGTGCCAATAAGATGATACATGTGACTTGTGTTGTAGGACCAATCCCTTGGGATCATGTTTGTGGAATCAACCAATTTGGAACCAAAATTCCAATTGACCTAGCCCAAGTTGTTTATCATGTGTTGTATCTTTGACCATGTAGAAGCCGATATGAAACCCTTACGGTATGAAATCTAGCTTCTTGTCTTTCACTGAAGTTGCATTGTATCCTTGTAGGATGGTTTGATAGCAGATTTCGCCTAACAATATCCTGTCAGGAACATAAATGGGAAATAAATGGGGTGCCCCTCTGGCACCGAAAACCTTGATGTAGGTTTCTTGTTCATCTAAATACTAGTGACCAATTTTAAATATGACCTTCTTTGCTTCGTCTGATAATCTAGGGAATTCTTTCCTAAAGAGAAAGAAGTAAATGGGTGCAATAAAATGATCACAGATAACAGCATAGGATTTCTTGTACCTGTTTTCCCACAAGATGTTGAAGTATACATGGATTGTGAGCTCTGAAGGGTGCCAATTCAGATTAATCCCAGCAAAAGAGTTCCTTGCATGGATGACATCCAGTAGATACGAGCCCATGTAGAAGGTGGGGGTATCTCCCTCCTTTGGCACCTAAGCCTGTTTTATCCAAGTGCTCAACTGTTTAGAAATGATAGCACCCTAATTGTAACCGGTGCCTGAAATGGTGACTGTAAAATCCATAGGCATCCAAGCTTTTGAAAACCGGGAGCAGTCTTTCTCCCCATGCAACCTGTAGAGAAGGGCCATGAGATAGACATACGGTTCCCTGAGATTGACCGTCGGGTACCAGCCAGAAGTCTGATTCATGAATTTTTTGTCTTCCCTCTGCCAAGATGCCATGATTTTTCTAGTGTCGTGAGAGGCATAGAAACTCAGCATGAAATCAGTGCTCAACTTTTCTTTAGAATCATTGAGTTTGTAGTATTTTTGAAATTTTGATGGCAGGAAAACCCCGACTCATTATCCATTGTCGTCATTAATCAAACATTTATGTGAATCGGTGTGATCAATGAGCCACTTTAAGAGCTTGACGCAAGGAAAAAACAGAGAGTCACTTGCCACCATGTGCAGATAAGCCCTGTGAATTATTGGGAGGACCTCGTCATTGAGCTTCCTTGTATCAGGATCATTGTGTGGAGTATATTCGAGGGGTTCTTCTTTCTTTATCTTCTTGAAGACTTCTTCCCAGCGAGGAAAAGTTTTCTTTGCTCCAATGCTTGCCTCTATATCTCTGAAAGTTGGGGGTTGGACAAAGGGCTCCTTGGTGATTTTCTTAATGATGGACACTGGCTTAGAAGCGAACTCTAATTGTCTAGCAACTGTTGGGAGGAGCCTTCTCCTATTTTTGATTCTTGCAGCTTTGGCGCCCTTGGTGGTTTTATAGTGGATGGATTCTTTGAAGGCATTGTTCCTGAAATCAAATCCACCCTTTAAACACATATACAGAGCAACATCAGGTGAGAACATATAAAAATGAAGTGTAAAACCGTAAGAGGACCCATACCTGTAATGCTTGCTAAGATAATTGTTTAATACTCACTGGACTTTGGATGCTTCCCCTGGACTAATATCTTCATTCTCCTGTTTGTTCTGAATTCTTTGTTGCGCAATATGGGATCATAGAAAATGACTTGAAAGAATATAACTGGGAGATACTACCAGTCATATCAATTAGTTAATACAGGTGATAAATGCAGATTTCAAAATAAACCACTATCAGATCTCTGTCGCTGAGACTTAACTGATTGAAGGCAGGGGCACGGATGGAGATGCATTGTATCGGTGAGTTTAACGATTCCTTTTTTATTCACGCATGAGCTAGTAACTAATGCATGATCTATGAATTAAATAAATCTTTGAATGCGGAGTACTTGACAAAGCTAGGGGTTAAACATCACGTCATGTCTCACCTTCATAAAGATCAGGGATCGAATACTATTTAGAGTGTTTATCAATATTGTTACCTTCTTGATAAAACTCTCGATACCGATGACATTGGGGTTGGTGATCAGGGGAACGTATCGGGCGTTGGAGGCTAGCGATGGAACTCCTCCTTTTGTGCAGTGCTTATGATTACATTTTTCTGCCGAAACCGAAAGGATCGGTCTTCAGCGAAATATTTTTCGAGGTTTTATTTGTAAGAAAGAGATACTCTTATTGGCTGACACTGAAGAAGGTCGGCACTCAACTACTTTGACTTCCCAAACGATTTTTTCCACCTTAATATTTCACCGATGTTGACCTTCTTAAGTGAGTCCAGAGAATTTTGGATCACTGATTCCTTGAGTAGTCGTTATGTCTCTTAAGATGGTTCTTTGTTGTATGTTCAAGAGAAACTTAAGACATGAAACCTATAAGATAAGAGGATTGTTAGTTTTAAACCAAGGCAAGAACAATCAAAGGTAGAAAACAAGGTGGTACCCAAAAGGAAATGGTCACAAAAATTTTAGAGTGTGTTGAGCACTCAACAAATGGCGATTCATTGGGTGAATGCATAATCTTTGTCCCATAAAATAGATATCTCCAATCCTTCTTTTATTCATGCTAACCGGAATTATATATGTATATAGATCTGTGTGTGTGTGTATATATATATATATATATATATATATATATATATATATATATTATTGGAAGTACTACTTTAGGGATTGAGAGTTCACTGGGAGGGCGTCAGGTTCCCCTCTCATATTTTGCAACCAATAAGTACCTACCCCAATCTTCTCATCCACCTGAAAAGGCCCAATCCATAGGCTCTGAAACTTGGAATGCTTCCCTTTGGGTTCATTTACCCTATCCCACTTTAGAACTAAGTCTCCTACTTCAAAATTATTTTCTTTAGCTTTATGCTTATCGAGCCATCTTTTCACTATCTGTTGATGGGATGAAAAATTTAGACTTAGCCTTTTATGTCTCTTCCTCTAGCATGAGCAGAGTGTTGATTCTTTGTTGCATGGTCAAGGATGTTTCATCGTTAGAATCTTGGGCCAATCGGAGAGATGGTAGATAAATCCCGTTCGGGAGAATGGCTTCTTGTCCGTAGACTAGGAAGTATGGGGAATTCCCTATGGCTTCTTTGGGTGTGACCCTATCAGCACATAGGGAATTATGGAGTTGGTTATGCCAATTTATATGGCTATCCACAACCATCTTCTTTAGTATCCTTACCAGGTTCTTATTGGTTGATTATGCCATGTTGTTTCCCTGAGGGTAATAATTTGTAGAATACTTGATTGTGATTCCTTTGTCCAGAGCGAACTCTGTCAATATGGTAGAAGAGAAGTAGGTTGCATTATCAAAGACAAAAATAGAAGGGATGCCAAACTTCGTAATTAGTTGTTGTTCTATCAATTGGATGACCATTTTCTCATTTACATGGGTTAGAGGAATGGCCTCAACCCATTTTGTGAAATAGTCAGTGGCAGTAAGAATGTACTTGTGCAGTTTCGAAGACTTGGGCGTAATTTCTCCTATGATATTCAACCTTCACTGCTCAAAATTTCTAGAGACAATCATAGGATGAAATGGGATTTCTTCCCTTCTCTCCTTTCCAGTACTTATTTGACAAATCTTACAGTTCCTAATATAAGCATGAACGTATTTGAACAAAGTGGGCCAATAATAGCCAACTCTTAGGATTTTATGAGCAGTGGTGTTCCCCGCAAAATGTCCTCCGACGGGACCATCATGGAGTTACTTCAACACTTTATCGGCATCTTCTCATTCGAGACATCTCAGCAATACCCCATCATAGTTGATCCGGAAGAGTACCAAATTTATAAGGTGGTATTGCACAGATTTTAATCTGAGGGCTCTCCTTTCTTTGGGGCTGAGGCTTTCGGGGCAAGTCCCGTGGTGCAGTAGATAAGCTAAATCCTTGTACCAGGAGTCTCATCCTAGGGAAATGTATGTTTCTTCTCCACACCAAAGTGTTATTTCATTCTCCCACCCGGGATCTTCATTTACTTGATCTTGGGCTTCAGCTGCGATATTGCACAAACCTTGCCCCTTTACTAGTTTGGCGGGTTTTATATCTAGATCAAATTCCTGGACTACGGCCATCCAGTTCCCTCTTCTTTCTCCCATTAGTGTGATTCTTGAGGATGTAAGACCTAAAATGTTTTACTGCCTTATAGACCGCGTAGGCATGCTTGTCTATGGCGAGATAATTGAGCTCAGCTCCTTGAAGGTTGGTACTCATAAATGACACCAGGGCTTCATTATTGTCTTCATCCTTCTGAGTCAAAACTACATCTAGCGATTGGTCAGAGGTGAAAGTATAAAGGTTAAAGTCTTTATTGAAATCGGGACTTCGAAACACCAAGGCTCAAGATATGGCAGCCTTGATGTTGTTGAAAGAATTTTTGCATTCATCATCCCACTTAAATTCGGCATATTTATGAATCATATTTTGTAAGGGTTTGATAATTTCGGCGAAGTCGGGAGTGAATTTCCTCATGAAGTTGATTTGCCTGAAAAACGATTGCATGGCCTTATTGTTGTGGGGTAGAGGAAGTTAAGCTATGGCTTTAATCGTTTCAGGATCTATGAAAATCCCCGCTTGAGATATAACATGATCCAACAATTTACCTTCCTCGACACTGAAGATAGTTTTCTTAGGATTCAGTGATATACCGTATTTCCTGCATTTCTCAAAAATCTGAGTTAAGTGTTGGATGTGTTCTTCTCTATTCTTCGAATACACTGTTACGCCATCTAAATATACTACCATACACTTATTTATAAGTCCCCGAAAATCCATGTCCATGGCCCTCTAGAAGGCCACTCCCGTGTTAATTAGGCCGAAAGGCATGCGTCTGTTGTTCCAGAGTTTGTGTTTTAAGGCTATAAAACACACTGTCTAGGCATCCAAAAATGATAATACTTATTAAATAATGAAACAAGGGAAACTAGATCAGAGTTGGTTTCTCAACTGTCTCTGTCTTTCTTCTCTTTGTTCCTGGATGGTTATATCACGTTCAATCGCAGCCCAAGATCGTTCTAACTCGGTTCTATTTGTTGCAGTTTGCAAGATAGTATTGAATAGATTCAATGCAATGCTGGTTTGATCGTGTAAACCGGGTTCTACGTTTGGTTGTCTTCCGTTTGGGACTGTCATGGGTGATTTATTTTTTGTATTATTTATAAGAGGGTTTTTAATAAATTTGTTACTTCAGACATTCCAGGTCATACGTT
>ML824029.1:10540-41645 GCA_009831015.1 Picea engelmannii | reverse complement strand
CAGGAACAAAGAGAAGAAAGACAGAGACAGTTGAGAAACCAACTCTGATCTAGTTTCCCTTGTTTCATTATTTAATAAGTATTATCATTTTTGGATGCCTAGACGGTGTGTTTTATAGCCTTAAAACACAAACTCTGGAACAATAGACGCATGCCTTTCGGCCTAATTAACACGGGAGTGGCCTTCTAGAGGGCCATGGACGTGGATTTTCGGGGACTTATAAATAAGTATGTGGTAGTATATTTAGATGGCGTAACAGTGTATTCGAAGAATAGAGAAGAACACATCCAACACTTAACTCAGATTTTTGAGAGATGCAGGAAATACGGTATATCACTGAATCCTAAGAAAACTATCTTCAGTGTCGAGGAAGGTAAATTGTTGGATCATGTTATATCTCAAGCGGGGATTTTCATAGATCCTGAAATGATTAAAGCCATAGCTTAACTTCCTCTACCCCACAACAATAAGGCCATGCAATCCTTTTTCGGGCAAATCAACTTCATGAGGAAATTCACTCCCGACTTCGCCGAAATTATCAAACCCTTACAAAATATGATTCATAAATATGCCGAATTTAAGTGGGATGATGAATGAAAAAATTCTTTCAACAACATCAAGGCTGCCATATCTTGAGCCTTGGTGTTTCGAAGTCCCGATTTCAATAAAGACTTTAACCTTTATACTTTCACCTCTGACCAATCGCTAGATGTAGTTTTGATTCAAAAGGATGAAGACAATAATGAAGCCCTGGTGTCATTTATGAGTACCAACCTTCAAGGAGCTGAGCTCAATTATCTCACCATAGACAAGCATGCCTACGCGGTCTATAAGGAAGTAAAACATTTTAGGTCTTACATCCTCAAGAATCACACTAATGGGAGAAAGAAGAGGGAACTGGATGGCCGTAGTCCAGGAATTTGATCTAGATATAAAACCCGCCAAACTAGTAAAGGGGCAAGGTTTGTGCAAGATCGCAGCTGAAGCCCAAGATCAAGTAAATGAAGATCCCGGGTGGGAGAATGAAATAACACTTTGGTGTGGAGAAGAAACATACATTTCCCTAGGATGAGACTCCTGGTACAAGGATTTAGCTTATCTACTGCACCACGGGACTTGCCCCGAAAGCCTCAGCCCCAAAGAAAGGAGAGCCCTCAGATTAAAATCTGTGCAATACCACCTTATAAATTTGGTACTCTTCCGGATCAACTATGATGGGGTATTGCTGAGATGTCTCGAATGAGAAGATGCCGATAAAGTGTTGAAGTAACTCCATGATGGTCCCGTCGGAGGACATTTTGCGGGGAACACCACTGCTCATAAAATCCTAAGAGTTGGCTATTATTGGCCCACTTTGTTCAAATACGTTCATGCTTATATTAGGAACTGTAAGATTTGTCAAATAAGTACTGGAAAGGAGAGAAGGGAAGAAATCCCATTTCATCCTATGATTGTCTCTAGAAATTTTGAGCAGTGAAGGTTGAATATCATAGGAGAAATTACGCCCAAGTCTTCGAAACTGCACAAGTACATTCTTACTGCCACTGACTATTTCACAAAATGGGTTGAGGCCATTCCTCTAACCCATGTAAATGAGAAAATGGTCATCCAATTGATAGAACAACAACTAATTACGAAGTTTGGCATCCCTTCTATTTTTGTCTTTGATAATGCAACCTACTTCTCTTCTACCATATTGACAGAGTTCGCTCTGGACAAAGGAATCACAATCAAGTATTCTACAAATTATTACCCTCAGGGAAACAACATGGCATAATCAACCAATAAGAACCTGGTAAGGATACTAAAGAAGATGGTTGTGGATAGCCATATAAATTGGCATAACCAACTCCATAATTCCCTATGTGCTGATAGGGTCACACCCAAAGAAGCCATAGGGAATTCCCCATACTTCCTAGTCTACGGACAAGAAGCCATTCTCCCGAACGGGATTTATCTACCATCTCTCCGATTGGCCCAAGATTCTAACGATGAAACATCCTTGACCATGCAACAAAGAATCAACACTCTGCTCATGCTAGAGGAAGAGACATAAAAGGCTAAGTCTAAATTTTTCATCCCATCAACAGATAGTGAAAAGATGGCTCGATAAGCATAAAGCTAAAGAAAATAATTTTGAAGTAGGAGACTTAGTTCTAAAGTGGGATAGGGTAAATGAACCCAAAGGGAAGCATTCCAAGTTTCAGAGCCTATGGATTGGGCCTTTTCAGGTGGATGAGAAGATTGGGGTAGGTACTTATTGGTTGCAAAATATGAGAGGGGAACCTGACGCCCTCCCAGTGAACTCTCAATCCCTAAAGTAGTACTTCCAATAATATATATATATATATATATATATATATATATATATATATATACACACACACACAGATCTATATACATATATAATTCCGGTTAGCATGAATAAAAGAAGGATTGGAGATATCTATTTTATGGGACAAAGATTATGCATTCACCCAATGAATCGCCATTTGTTGAGTGCTCAACACACTCTAAAATTTTTGTGACCATTTCCTTTTGGGTACCACCTTGTTTTCTACCTTTGATTGTTCTTGCCTTGGTTTAAAACTAACAATCCTCTTATCTTATAGGTTTCATGTCTTAAGTTTCTCTTGAACATACAACAAAGAACCATCTTAAGAGACATAACGACTACTCAAGGAATCAGTGATCCAAAATTCTCTGGACTCACTTAAGAAGGTCAACATCGGTGAAATATTAAGGTGGAAAAAATCGTTTGGGAAGTCAAAGTAGTTGAGTGCCGACCTTCTTCAGTGTCAGCCAATAAGAGTATCTCTTTCTTACAAATAAAACCTCGAAAAATATTTCGCTGAAGACCGATCCTTTCGGTTTCGGCAGAAAAATGTAATCATAAGCACTGCACAAAAGGAGGAGTTCCATCGCTAGCCTCCAACGCCCGATACGTTCCCCTGATCACCAACCCCAATGTCATCGGTATCGAGAGTTTTATCAAGAAGGTAACAATATTGATAAACACTCTAAATAGTATTCGATCCCTGATCTTTATGAAGGTGAGACATGACGTGATGTTTAACCCCTAGCTTTGTCAAGTACTCCGCATTCAAAGATTTATTTAATTCATAGATCATGCATTAGTTACTAGCTCATGCGTGAATAAAAAAGGAATCGTTAAACTCACCGATACAATGCATCTCCATCCGTGCCCCTGCCTTCAATCAGTTAAGTCTCAGCGACAGAGATCTGATAGTGGTTTATTTTGAAATCTGCATTTATCACCTGTATTAACTAATTGATATGACTGGTAGTATCTCCCAGTTATATTCTTTCAAGTCATTTTCTATGATCCCATATTGCGCAACAAAGAATTCAGAACAAACAGGAGAATGAAGATATTAGTCCAGGGGAAGCATCCAAAGTCCAGTGAGTATTAAACAATTATCTTAGCAAGCATTACAGGTATGGGTCCTCTTACGGTTTTACACTTCATTTTTATATGTTCTCACCTGATGTTGCTCTGTATATGTGTTTAAAGGGTGGATTTGATTTCAGGAACAATGCCTTCAAAGAATCCATCCACTATAAAACCACCAAGGGCGCCAAAGCTGCAAGAATCAAAAATAGGAGAAGGCTCCTCCCAACAGTTGCTAGACAATTAGAGTTCGCTTCTAAGCCAGTGTCCATCATTAAGAAAATCACCAAGGAGCCCTTTGTCCAACCCCCAACTTTCAGAGATATAGAGGCAAGCATTGGAGCAAAGAAAACTTTTCCTCGCTGGGAAGAAGTCTTCAAGAAGATAAAGAAAGAAGAACCCCTCGAATATACTCCACACAATGATCCTGATACAAGGAAGCTCAATGACGAGGTCCTCCCAATAATTCACAGGGCTTATCTGCACATGGTGGCAAGCGGCTCTCTGGTTTTTCCTTGCGTCAAGCTCTTAAAGTGGCTCATTGATCACACCGATTCACATAAATGTTTGATTAATGACGACAATGGATAATGATTCGGGGTTTTCCTGCCATCAAAATTTCAAAAATACTACAAACTCAATGATTCTGAAGAAAAGTTGAGCACTGATTTCGTGCTGAGTTTCTATGCCTCTCACGACACTAGAAAAATCATGGCATCCTGGTAGAGGGAAGACAAAAAATTCATGAATCAGACTTCTGGCTGGTACCCGACGGTCAATCTCAGGGAACCGTATGTCTATCTCATGGCCCTTCTCTACAGGTTGCATGGGGAGAAAGACTGCTCCCGGTTTTCAAAAGCTTTTATGCCTATGGATTTTACAGTCACCATTTCAGGCACTGGTTACAATTAGGGTGCTATCATTTCTAAACAGTTGAGCACTTGGATAAAACAGGCTTAGGCGCCAAAGGAGGGAGATACCCCCACCTTCTACATGGGCTCGTATCTACTGGATGTCATCCATGCAAGGAACTCTTTTGCTGGGATTAATCTGAATTGGCACCCTTCAGAGCTCACAATCCATGTATACTTCAACATCTTGTGGGAAAACAGGTACAAGAAATCCTATGCTGTTATCTGTGATCATTTTATTGCACCCATTTACTTCTTTCTCTTTAGGAAAGAATTCCCTAGATTATCAGACGAAGCAAAGAAGGTCATATTTAAAATTGGTCACTAGTATTTAGATGAACAAGAAACCTACATCAAGGTTTTCGGTGCCAGAGGGGCACCCCATTTATTTCCCATTTATGTTCCTGACAGGATATTGTTAGGCGAAATCTGCTATCAAACCATCCTACAAGGATACAATGCAACTTCAGTGAAAGACAAGAAGCTAGATTTCATACCGTAAGGGTTTCATATCGGCTTCTACATGGTCAAAGATACAACACATGATAAACAACTTGGGCTAGGTCAATTGGAATTTTGGTTCCAAATTGGTTGATTCCACAAACATGATCCCAAGGGATTGGTCCTACAACACAAGTCACATGTATCATCTTATTGGCACTATGCCCATGATCGGTTTGAGGATGAAATTTTCACCGAGAATGCTCAAGACTAGGATGTGGTGGTAGCCAGGAAGGCTGATCCTAGAGGAACCTGGTTTAGAGATATGAATTACGAAGAGTAGGCCACATTTTTGGAGCAGGCAGTTCAAGGAATTGGTCGATGCCCTAAAGAAATAGTAGCATATGAATTGGAGGAAGAAAAAAATGATCTCCAAGAAGACATCGAGGTTGCAAAAACTCATCAGGGATCCCTGATACAAATCATAGTTTCCTCTAAAGATCAAATGGCTCGAGAGAGTGGCAAACTTTTATACCAACAAACTCAACTACTAATGAAGCAGATGCAGGATAACCCATATATTTCCAGAAGACCCACGATTCCAACTACCATATAAAGTGTCCCGATGGAGTCAGGTGGCCTTGGTCCCATAGGTCCCGATAACACTAATGGGTTAGGTAATCCTGAATCCATGACACCACCGATCGACCCCTCGGAAGGAGGAACAACTCAACCAGAGACAGGCCGATTTTTGATAGAAATGCAAGTTCCCAATCCATTGAGCAGCCTTATAAATATATATAGTGATAACGAGAGCCCATAGCCCTCTAGTGGAACCCCGATACACGTCCAAGAAGAATCAGGTCCCGAAAAGACTCCTTCCCCAAGTCCTGAAAATACCTCTTCCCTTGGACCCCAGGATCATGATGAGGAGGTCCCACAAGAGGAAGCTGAAGCTGAAGGTGGTCTCAATGTAGGAAAGTTCAATGAACCAGAAACAAATGCAGGCTTGAGTGACGAGCCTCCACAAAAGGAAATCGATAGTTCTACGACCGATGAGAAAGTAAGTGACAAGTCTATACCCGAAACCTTTATTATACCCAATACTCAGATCCCCGGTGAGAAACAAGTAGAATTTGTATCTACAAGGTAGAACAAAGAAGTTCGAGAGCCCACTCTCTAACAAATATACACTGCGGGAAGCTTGGGAAACAATCTCACATGGGGTGATCAACAGATATCAGACCTGGTAGAGGAGGTCGTAGACATCTATGTGATCTCCTATGATAAAAAGATAAAGGATATCATTTAGAGGACCGCAAAGAAGAGAACAATCACCTTGGATCATTCCATCATAGTCACCACTGAGGAGAATTTAATCAATACAACAGACACCCGTACGTCTGAGCTTATTGGTGTGGGAAGAGCCCTCTCAGAGTCCACCCAGGACAGAGCCAAGAGAGATGAAAAGGAGCTTGCCTCTGCCCAAAAGGAGCTTGAACACTTGCACAATCTTTCCAATTAGTATAAGGGTTCTACACAGACCGTTGTGTATCTAAAAGATGAATTCGGTAAAGTTTATGACGAGTTCAAGAAGGAAAGACACCTGTTAATCTCGAATATAGCCAAATTTCAGGAAGACACTCTCATGGCACTCACAACATGTAAGGAAATGGAGCGATGGTATGAGAAGGCATAATAGGCAGTGGAGAGGCTCGAGTATATTGAGGCAATCTAGAAAGGATGAGAAAAGGAAAACCACGACATTTAGCTAGTAAGTAAAAGTAGTCTCAATCGAATGAAGTGATCGTCTGAATACTGGGTTAAAATGTCTCGAGTTCCACATGGATAAATCTAAGAACAATGGGCCAGATGTTAGAAGAACTGGGATAAAATCAATAAAATAATGAAAGATATCAGTTTCCTTGAGTTTGGTACCCCCGATATGTTGATCAACCTAAATGAAGCAATCAAGCTGTGCGTCGAACAAGATGCGTTATGGGCCAAAGAATGTGCAAAGGTCACCGATGCAAAGCCATGGCAAGTGAAACAGTTTGTAGGACATCTGATCAAAGCCCAAACCATGCTTCAACAATTGAACTTCAGTCTCACAAAGTATCGAGTGCACACGACAGACATCAGAGGGATATATGTGGCTCCAATGGAACAACACAGATTTCCATGGGCCAACACCTCTGAAGAACTCTTTATCAGATGGTCTTATTATGAAAGAAGCCATCCTTTTCAAGAAACATCTCAGGTGGACTGTTGAAAGACTATTAGATGATAATGCCATGTGGCTATTTTTGATTAGCTCAAATTGTATTTATCCATTAATTACTTTTAAAATTTATATTATTAATAGAGACATCGACCAATGAGTTAAAGGTCGATGGTTGTTGCAAGAAATCTTTCTTTTGGTTGTTGATAATTATTTTGAGACTGCTATGAATTGAGAAGTCCTTTTGGACCAAAGACAAGCTATCTTCATCAGATGTGTGTGATTGGAGTTGGAGAAGAATTACTTCCTTTCTTGTTCCATGAATGTTGTAGTAAATGAGTAAGAGCAATTGATTATGTTGTCAAGTTATCTGGTGCAATGTTTTGATGTTCTTTTCTTTAAATGATGAAGATAAATTGTTGTGTTGTTATGTGATGAATGTTATGGTAGATGAATTATTTTTCTTACCATGATCTTGATTAGATGTGTTTTTTATTTCTGTTAATTAGTTCTCTCAGACAGTAATTGGATGTTCATTTGGTTGATGTATTATTACTAGGCCTTTTTGCATAAAATCGTTGTCTACATGTTCGAGCAGCGTGTTATCCCAAGTTTGACCTCTTCCTAATAGTTTAAACTTTTGTCCTGTTGTTTTTCAAGTTGGTTTATACTGGTTTTCATCTCTCACACTAGACCCACCCAAGAGAAATACAGAAAAGAATTGTCCTAACTGAGGAAGAGGCTCCAACAAAAGATACAAAAGCCCATCGATAATTTGGCTAGATCGCAAGATCTGGAGAACCATTCCACTCCAAACACTGCAGAGTTTAGTTGGTCCTTGGTGGTGGGTTTGGTTCCTGTTATTCAGTCAGGGGATTTAGGACCCATCAACACAACAGAGAAAGAGTTTCTAAGTGGCCCTCGAGGAAGGTATATTAGATCGATCTATAATTCTATTAAGATATTTCTTTATAACAAAGGTGTAATGACAATGGATTCAAACAACTAAACTTCCCTGTGTGCATGGGGGAAGGGGGGAAGCATTGATAGGAAAAGGAGAAATGGAAGGAGATAAAGGAAATAAGGAGGAATCCTTAGACCCAATCATGATGGATGATGACCAGGTCAAGTGAATCATGGCGAAAACTGGAAAGACGCGCAATGGAGTACCCTACCAATACATGGTGAACACCAAGAAGAGGGTCGTAGCTGTGAGGAAAGGCTTGGAAAGTGATGAAGATGAGGTAGAGGATCTCTGAGATGTGGAGCAGAATGAAGAAATCCTTTGCGCAACATATGAGAGGAAGACGAGAGGTCCAAGAGCGGGAATCGAAGGGAGTGATCTTATCCATATTAATGTCAACGTGGAACCCATAAATCCATGTGTGACTAACACACTAAGAAGAACACCACTGTTTAGAAAACCGAATTTCAGGAGAAGGAAGACAACAAGAAGTACATCCACACAAGGAACAACAACTGGGGGAGCCAGTTCAGGAAGCATAGTCAAGTATCTACACTGCGCGGAGGTAGTAGTTAAACATTCAGGATGGCAGAACATGATCCCACCATTTAGTTACAAGAATTTTGAGGAGAGGCAACATAAGACCTTGAGAAACACTTGTTTATTTGTGCAAATATCTGGGAAGAAAAACAGATCATTGATGAAGACACTAAACTTGTGCATCTAGCTATCATGCTAAGAGACCGCACACTAGACTGGTACATGAGTCTAGACGTAAACAATGCACCAGGGATGACAAGGACCCTGACAAAAATCAAGAAATTATTGATTAATGAGTTCCAGAAGCCGAGCTTAGAGGATCAATACATGAACGAGATGATAGAAATCTGACAGAAATCAGGAGAATCTTTCTGGGAAATTGACCAACGATTTAAACGTTTGAAAGGGAAATTGAGATATGCCATGAATGACATGCAACATAGGCACTTGTTTGTGAATTCTCTTTTACCACACCTAAAATACCCACTCAGACAACATAAATTCCAATCTTAAGGAGAGGTGCTGCATGCAGGCTTGTAAATGGAGGAGAATCAGTACCACAAGACAAATCTAGCTATAGAGGAGTTGAAGGAGGATAGGAAGAATATTACCTTTCAACTCAATCAGAATAAGGGAAAGGACAAGCACGAAGTTGTTTGGTGTACCACATGTAGAACATAAGGGCACCATAAGAATGAATGTCCAACATTAGTACAGTATACGACAACAGGGATGCCAAATCCATTGCCGACAGGAGGAATCTGGTGTGAATTTTTCAAGATGCACGGGCATGATCCGTATCATTGTCCTATGATGTAGAAATACCAGAAAGTACCAAAGAATGCATACTGCACTTTTTGCAAGTCAGTAGGGAACGTTGACAAATACTGCAGAACCATGGATCTGATGAGGGAAAGGACGTCAGACACATATAGGGTGCAAGTTGAAATGATGACAGGGAAAGATGCACCTCAATTTAATCAGGCACCACCGCAATATAATAATGTTCCACAACTGTATAACACTGTGCAACCGCAGTATAATCCTGCGCAATATAATCATGTACCTAAATACAATACACCGCGTGGAGATCGCACTGGGTACATAGGAGGAGGACAAGGAAGAGGAGGTTTTGGATGCAGAAGAGGCCCAATAGTGTTCCATAACTTCCAATAGCCAGGGAACTATGCAATAGAATGCCCACTACCACCTGTGACATGCATGTATTGTCGCACAGCAGATCACGATACATAGGATTGCATGACATTGTTGGGGAAGATACAAGAAAAACATAATTAGAACAATCAAAACGTCTAGTGGATATCTACAGAAGCTAGGGAACATGGTAGGAACATCAACATAGTGACTTGTGAATGTGCTAAAACAGGAGATGATGCGGCTAAACAGGAACCAAGACAACACCAATGGATTAAGAAGAATACTGAGCCACCCAAGCGATTTAATGCAGAAAAGGAGAAGGATAACTTTAAGGAGGCCAGACAAGAATTTCTCAAGATGAATGTTTCATCTAAATCAACTGCGCAACATACCCAAGACGTCCCAATGTATGAAATGCCGTCAGCATTGGACCATACTAGTGAAGTCCACCCGACAAACCAAGTATGTTGTATTAAAACTTTCCTGCAATCCTGTATTCAATTATTTAAGGACTCATCATCTGTTATAATATTACAGAATATGTTATATATATGTACCAAAAACTTCGAGGGAAAGTTAGAACAGAGGATAGCCAATAACCTCCATGCCAGAAGGATATCCAACAAAGAGTTTAGATTGAATTCCAACATCAAATATTTTAACATGGGCAATGTGATATTAGATCTGGGATCTGAAGTGAATGTATTACCCAAAAAGACATGGAATTGCATGGGAGAACCTAATTTATGCTACTCACCAGTCCAACTAAATTTAGCAAACCAACTCAAAGTTCTACGAATAGGGAGGATGAAAGGAGTGACAGTAGATTTGGACGAAGTGCGCACTAAGGCAGACTTCGAAGTGATAGAAATCATGGACGACACAACACCATATCCAACATTCCTGGGATTGGATTGGGCATTTGAAAATTAGGAGATAATCAACCTGAATACCAAGAAGATCACATTTGAGTCAGGATAATATAGGGTTATCGCGCCCCTAGATCCATCATAAGCCAAAATATTTGTGGAACCAACATGTCTAGATCTGAAAGAAATTAACCAGTTGCACTGGACCACCGCACACACCGAAGATTACATTAATCCAACTGTCGATGGTGTACTTAGTTGGAGAAGTATCACTTCATGTTCTTCTGACTCAGACATAGGCCCAACGAATGGGTAGAAGTTCCTACATGAGGTCTCAACCAGAATATGCGCACGAATAGACCACGCAGTAAGGTGGTTTGGGACAGAAGTCAAATAACCTCCAAGTTTCCATGGAATCAAACACTTGGAAGAATTCCTAACAGGATATGAGGATGAAATATCATACATCCATAGATTTTTATCTCTCGACATCACACTTAAGGCTACACATGAAAGATGGTAGGGCACACACAAAGAAACAATCAAGGACTGGTACCAATGTAAGTGGTTACCACACATTAGGTTTGGCATAGAACAAAGAAGAAAACAACATTAGAAATATGATGGACATGGGGCACCAATGAAACACTTGGAGAAGTGCAGAGCACTGTGGAAACTGACACCCTAAGAGGAATGGCCTCATCGTTTTGTACACACATTAGAGGGAATCCCAACAAACTGGTACATAAATGAGGAACTGCGGAGAGGAACTATGAGCTGGACAATGCTACAATATAACTTTACAGTCAATTTCTCATTTGAGCATGAGAACCTCAATATAGACGCAACACTTAAACAAATAATATGGGTGATATTCATTAAGGATCCAGAAGTTGAACTCATAACAGAACAACAACAATAGAACAAACAGACAGTGAAAGAACTGTTGTCATGCTATCATGTGCAGGAAGAAGTACCAGATGAAGAGGATCTGCACTATATTCAGATTGAGGAAGTGGAGGGAAAAAGAGAAGTGAAAGGTCCACCTATAGAATCAGAAGTAATTGTTGCGTCGATCAAGGTGAAGAAAGTCAACATTGGGACAGTTGAGAACCCCAAAATGGCCAACATTGGAGACTAATGGGATGAGCAAATAGTGGACATGATAGCATAATTATTGCATGAGTACAGTGACCTGTTCCCAATGAACTTTATAGAAATGAAGGGTATTGCAGGAGAACTTGGAGAGATGATGATCCCTCTCAAACCAGAGGCAAGACCTATCAGACAGAGGACTTACAGATTGAACCCCATCTATAAGAAGAAAGTAAGACCATAAATCAACATAATGTTGGAAGTAGGAATCATAGAACCAATAGAAGAATCAGAATGGATAAGCCCCATGGTAGTTTAGGACAAAAAGAAAGGAGGCATAAGAATCTGTGTAGATCTTAGAAAGCTCAATGATGTTTTTCTACATGAACCCTTCCTTACACCCTTTACAGACGAAGTCCTAGAAAATGTGGGAGGCCAAGAAGCTTACTCATTCACTGATGGATTCTTAGGCTACCACCAAATCAAGATAACAAAAGAATATTGATACAAGACTACCTTTGCAACAAAATGGGGATCCTACTAGTACACAATCATGCCTTTTGGACTGAAAAATGCACCAACAATTTTTTCCAGAGTAGTCATTGCTTCCTTCAAAGAATTCATCCATCAGTTTCTAGAGGTATATTTGGATGATTGGACAATGTACAACCTATTGAAATATCATGTAGAGGTGTTGAGTATGATGTTGTAAATATGTAGGCAATGACAAATATCCTTAAACATTAAGAAATGTATATTTGGAATTCCCTTCGTAATTCTATTGGGTCACATAGTATGCAGACAAGGTTTGATCATGGATCCTACAAAGATTGCAGTCATTGTGTATTTACCACCATCGAAATCAATGCGCCAACTGCAATCCACATTGGGACATACATGATATTACAGAAAATTTATAAAGGGCTATGCACAGATCACTGCGCCGATGGAGAAATTTCTCAAGAAGGATACTAAATTCCAGTGGAATGAGAACTGTAAGCAAGGGTTGGACACCCTGAAGGAGAATATGGTCACAACACCCATCTTATTCTTTCCATATTGGGAGTATACATTCCATGTGAATTTATATGCATCATCCATAGCCCTAGGAGCTATTATGGTGCAACTGGGAGCAGAGGATTTGGACCATCCCATAGCATTTGCAACAAAAAAATGTCAGACTCTGAGCATAACTACAAACTACAGGGCGAGAAGGTATGGAAATGGTGTATGCACTTCAAAAGTTCAGACATTACCTACTTGGAAAAGTTTTTAAGATGTTCACAGATCATTCAAACCTTAAGTACCTAGTCAACAAGCTAGTGTTGGGGGGGAGAATCTATCGATGGTTACTGTTGTTTCAAGAATTTGACTTTGAAGTCATAGTTGAACTAGGGAAGTTGAACACAAGCCGTGATCACTTGTCAAAGGTCACCAATGGCGAGGAGCCTACAAACTTAGAGGATACCTTCCCTAATGCATAGTTATTTCAGTCCAGGTCGTGGATGATTAATTTGTTGACATTATTGAGTATTTAAGTACAGGGAATGTGCCACAGGAACTTAACACTGCACAAAGGAAGAATCTGGTTTTCTGAGCATCCGAATACCAGTTGATCGCAGGTGATCTGAAATTTAACTTGATCTAAAATTCAAGATCTTTAACCATTATTTGCATGTGAGTTTTTTTAACTGTTAACCACCTTTATAATGCAAAATTAAAGAACATCCATCAACCACATGAGCACATAAACATGTAAGAAAACCATCTATGAACAAGAATTGGTAATGGAGTTCACTATACCCCCCGGCTATGTCTCTGGGCCACTTTCCAAATGGGAAGGCTGATAGATTAAGTATTCAAATTCTTAGAAAGTGACTTCTAATTTCTATCTGTCATATATAGTAACAGACTTCATCAACAACTGCTAGATGAAATTATGATACTTTTAAGTATGAACATGGATACCTTTCTGTGTATCTGGAATATTCTGTGAGCACTTTTCTGTCTGGATGCCTGAATGCAAAAACTGAAGCTGGATCTAGAATCCTTGCAAAAAACCGAGACTTTTGAGTATAAACTCGATATATTTTCGAACTAGACTTAGAATTCCCTTCTTGGCACAATTCCAAAAATCTGCCTCTGATCTATACAATCTGTACAGCCTCGATATGCATACCAATCCAGAACCACCTCGATCTATGTGAAAAACCACCTCGATCCGTGTGAAAATTCACCTCAGACTACATGCAACACCACCTCATTCCACGTGCAAAACCACCTCGATCACTATGAAAAACCACCTCGGCCTATGTGTCAGTCTCTGCCTGCATCAAAACTCCCACACCCTCAGGATTCGTGCCCATGTCTCATTTAAATAATGAAAAAAACAATGGTTTAGGGAGGCGCGAGCTATGGGCCACACGTCCTCCAAAATCCCCCAAATCGCGACAACTTTTAATATTACTTCGCCACTTCTTTCCATGTCCTATGGCGGTGGCGCATTGGTAGCTATGGTGGTTAGGGAGGGCGGAAGTCCCGGGGTCAAACCCATGGGCTTCTCCTCCCACGCATATGATATGGCATATCGTTTTAACATATGGTTTTGGGCGCATTTGGTTTAATACATGGTATATATTATATGGTTATAACTTATGAAGTCGCATATATATGGTGTGATTTGATATGGTATGGCACATTATATTATATGGTTTGGCGATTTATGGTTTGGATAAATGGTGTATTTACAACATATGGTTGGTTTAATGTCAAAGCTTGTGATAACATTTGGATATCAAGGGGGGGCCTCAGTGTTGGCAAGGTTGAGGGCTAAGCTCTTGACCACCCCCCTTTTTCCCAACCATGGGGTCATGGTGGCTTTATCCTAAGGTCTTGGGTTCAATTCCCATAGCCCCAAATTACATTTTTAAACCATTTCTAACCATTTTTCACCATCTTTGACGAAACTTCAACTGCTGATATCTTTGTCATATGGAGGTCGTTTTTCCCGAAATGAACATCACCGGAAAGATGCTGACGAGCTCTTCCACTTTGTAATCTTTACTTTGCATTTTGAATACTTTAACTCTATCTAATTTTGAGATGATCCACCTAGATCAAACCTTCCCACTGGAAAGATTTTTGGCCAAAAAAAGTATGAAATCATTCAGAAACTAAGTGAGAACATGTTTGTATCACTTGTCCTGTATCACCTATCCATTCTTCCTGGAACCTGTACATCTGAATCAAAAATACAACAATCAACACTGCACTGACATTGTTAAGTACATTATACACATTCTTAATCACATCTTCATTCAACATTGTCGAAACCAACCACATACCGCTGATGAGTAATAAGCTGAATATAAACATTGAACATGTGAAAGAGATTGTACCCAAATGATGCTGAATTTTAACCATAGAAACACTATCAACCAAAACAGGTGCATTGTAGTGAAATGACACTTCCTCTTCATGCTTAGGATTCTTTTCTTCCTTACATTGTATAGACATAAGTGCCAAATTACGACTTGCATTAACAACCCTTTTTAATTGTTGTGTAGTGCCCAATGATTTGTCATTTTTAAATGAATTTTAATGCACTATGTACTCAATTCCTTCTTTAAACAAGTGATAATGATTATGTTCTCTATAGAAGGTCGCTTTTCGATCATATAAGTATGGACTACCCAACAAAATTCCACAGATATCTAGTGGGACCACATCAAATTCAACCTCATCTACAAACTTAGATGCAATTGCAAACTTTAGATCACATTGTTGTGTTACTTGTAATTTTTTATCTTTGCATACCCAACCTAATGGATAAGGTTTCTTGTGTGGTTTTTTTGTTAATCCCAATTGCTTAACTACTTCTTCTGAAATAAGATTAACTTGAGATCCACTATCTATGAGTGTGTCGACCTTGGTTTGTTTTGTAATCACTCTTATATGAAACAATGCATTCCTCTTTATATCCTTAGAATTGTCATCATTTTTAGAAGTAGAAGCACATGAAGAACCAATGTTAGAATCATTATCAACAATAGATTTACCTTTCACACCTATGATTGTTATCTTTGTTTCATCCTCAGAATCTGATCCAAGGTCCTCAACGATAACCGTGGTTGTGTACTTCCCCTTCCGATATTTAAACCACTTCGGTTTCATTTCAAGATGTAGCTTCCAACATTTTGCCTCTTCATGCCCTTGCTTTTGACAATGTGAGCATGTAGGTCTCTCATCACCCTTTTTCATTGTAGCTTCATGTTTAAATTTCCATTTTTCCTTGCCTTCTTTTGCCTGGACGGATTCAGCTAAAGAAACATCATGAACACTCTTCCCTTTTGACTCAATGTGAGTTGCTTGAACACACACCTCATCAAGGTTAGTCGGATTAAACATCAATATCATATGACGTAAATAACTATGCAATTCTCCTATATATTGGAGAAGAGTTTCCTGGGTGTAGAGAGGTATACCAAGTACCAATTCTCTTTTTCAAAATTCTTGTGTGTATTCTTGCACACTTTGTCCCTTACTTTGCCTCAAATTCTGCAAATCCATCATAGCTTGCTGCATATACCCTAATGGATAAAATTGCTTTTTAAGTGCTGAAATGAACTCATACCAAGAGGAAAAAATTCTACCTTTTGTGGCAAGATCCTCTTGATATCTACTCTCCCACCAAATGAGAGCAGTCCCTCCAAGTCGGAGAGAAGCCAACTAAATTTTAACAACATCTTCAGTAAACTTTTGAATCCTACAATAAACTTCAACTTGATGGATCCAATTATCTAATTTTTCAGCATTAAGTTCTCCATTATACATAGGTAATTCAAACTTAATATCAATCTTTAAAGGAGGCATATTAGGACCAACTTTTGTTTTTATTTTTTCAAATGGAGAAGGAATAGAACCATCAAGAAGAGATGGAGAAGTTGGTGGGGTTTTAGGAGGTTCCTCACCACCTCCTTCTTTTTTACCTTCTGTATGAGATGGTCCACCTTGTTCACGTTTTTTTTGATCTTGATAGAGCTCCTCTACCATCATTTGCATTCTCATGAAAGATTTCAGAAATTCCTGTTCAGAAGGGATAGAAGAAGTTGCTTCTTCTCCTTTTGGTGAAGACATCCTTCCTCTTCTTGAACCAATCTCTGGATCAAACTCTTCAAGTTCCCCTTCACCACGCTGAAGCTTGGATATTGTTAACATCAACTCACAAAGCAATGGTTAACCTCACTCTGATACCAACTTGATCTGAAATTTAACTTGATCTAAAATTCAAGGTCTTTTTTTTTTTATGTCTGGCGGAATCAACAACTAGTTGGGCACGTTCTCGCGTTACACGTGGCCGTCTTATCCAACTGCTACCACTATAACCTCCAGGTGTTCCCACGATGCCCCTTACATGACACACATTGTAAGCCGGGGGGGAATTGAACTCGAAACCTCATGGAAATTCATTTTCACGACACTTGCCAATTGAGCTGCCCCCCCGGGGGATAAAATTCAAGATCTTTAACCATTATTTACATGTGAGATTTTTTAACTATTAACCACCTTTGTAATGCAAAATTAAAGAACATCCATCAACCACATGAGCACATAAACATGTAAGCAAACCATCTATGAACAGGAATTGGTAACAAAGTTCACCAAATCCCCTGGCTACGTCTCTGGGCCATTTTCCAAATGGGAAGGCCGATAGATTAAGTATTCAAATGCTTACAAAGTGACTTCTGATTTCTATCTGTCATATACAGTAACAAACTTCATCAACATCTGCTAGATGAAATTCTGAGACTTTTAAGTATGAACATGGATAAATTTCTGTGTATCTGGAATATTCCGTGAGCACTTTTCTATCTAGATGCCTGAATGCAAAAACTGACGCTGGATCTGGAATCCTTGCGAAAAACTGAGACTTTGGAGTATAAACTCGATATATTTCTGAACTAGACTCAGAATGCCCTTCTTGGCACAATTCCCAAAATCTGCCTCTGATCTGTACAGTCCGTATGGCCTTGGGATGCATGCCAATCCAGAACCACTTCGATCTACATGCAAAACAACCTTGGTCTACATGCAAATTCACCTCGGGCTACATGCAACACCACCTTGGTACACGTGAAAAACCACCTCTATCACAGTGCAAAACCACCTCGGGCTACGTGTCAGTCTCTTCCTGCATCAAAACTGCCACACTCTCAGGGTTCGTTCCCATGTCTCATTTAAATAATGAAAAAAACAATGGTTTAGGGAGACGCGAGCTATGGGCCATGCGCCCTCCAAAAGCCCCCAAATATCGACAACTTTTAATATTACTTCGCCACTTCTTGCCATGTCCTATGGCGGTGGTGCGTTGGTAGCTTTGGTGGTTAGGGAGGGCGGAAGTCCCGGGGTCAAACCCATGGGCTTCTCCTCCCACGCCTATGATATGGCATATCGTTTTAACATATGGTTTTGGGCGCATTTGGTTTAATACATGGTATATATTATATGGTTATAACTTATGAAGTCACATATATATGGCATGATTTGATATGGTATGGCGCATTATATTATATGATTTGGCGATTTATGGTTTGGATAAATGACATATTTACAACATATGGTTGGTTTAATGGAAAAGAAAGATTGCGATAACATTTGGATATCAAGGGGGGGCCTCAGTGTTGGCAAGGTTGAGGGCTAAGCTCTTGACTACCCCCCTTTTTCCCAACCATGGAGTCATGGTGGCCTTATCCTAAGGTCTTGGGTTCAATTCCCATAGCCCCAAATTACATTTTTAAACCATTTCTAACCATTTTTCACCATCTTTGACAAAACTTCAACTGCTGATATCTTTGTCATCTGGAGGCCGTTTTTCCCGAAACGAACGTCACCGAAAATATGCTGACGAGATCTTCCACTTTGTAAGATTTAATTTTCATTTTGAATACTTTAAATCTATCGAATTTTGAGATGATCCACCTAGATCAGTAGGGAACTTACATAAAATGGGGGCAGACGACATCTTGAGAAGGTGTGCGCTAGAACACGAAAGGCCTAGGATATTAGCATAATCACATGAAGGAATAGGGGGAGGAAGCTATGAAGGAAAATATACCACGTAGAAGGTATTGTGCATAGGATTATGGTGGCCAACTATTTATTGATATGCAAAGGATTATTGTTAACAATGCAATGTTTTTCAGAGGGTTTGAAAACCAAATAGATGTGATGAGATTCCCTTACACCCACAACGGGCTATCGAATTTGTTGGCCCAATTCACCCACCTACAAGAAGGTCATGTGTGCGATACATCATCACTGCGACAAAATACCTGTCAAGAATGGAATATGTAGCACTAGTTAAATATTGCAGCGCAAAGACAACGCCACACTTCTTGTTTGAACATGTGCTCACTATATTTGGATGCCCAAGGATTCTGATGAGTGACCAAGGCACTCACTTTATCAAAAACACTATAAGATCTCTAAATGAATAATTCGAGGTCTACCATCATAAAAGTATACCATACCACCCTCAATAAAATGGAACAGTAGAAGCCTTCAACAAGATTCGAGAGAATGCCTTAACCATGATTTGCAATGTCAATAGGAACGACTAGGATTCAAAGATACCAGTGGTACTATGGGAATATAGAACTACCTGTAAGAATTTGATAGGAAAGACACCATTTATATTGGTGTATGGACAAGAAGCATTGGTTCCATTAGAATTATTGGTACCAAGTCTGTATGTCGCAACAATTACAAACATGACAGAGCGAGGCACAATACAAGAAAGGTTAAGTCAACTGATGAGCATGGAGGAAGATAGGATTCTAGCAGGCTTCCACCAAGAAGTACAAAAATCAAGGGACAAATCTTGAAATGATCGACATATCAAGAGAAAAACTTTCAAGGAAGGAGACCTATTCATACTGTATGACAACAAGTTTTTTCAACATCCACGAAAGTTTAGAATACATTTGTTGGGACCATATGAGGTTAAGACTATCACAGACGGAGGAGCTGTATAGTTGAAGGATTTGGAAGGAAAATAATTTAGGGGCTATGATCAATGGGAGTCAAATGAAGCTGTACAAGGACAATTGACCATGCACAACATGAAAGTTACCATGCAGTAAGAGCTGAAAAAAAACCCGCACGCAGTTGAAGAAATCAGTGCAATGAAAAAGAAAAGAGTCCACGCACACAAGTCACTGAGTCAGCGCGAAAAAATAAGAATACTGCACCAAAAGAAAAGGGTATCCAAGACAAGGAATTTACGCGCTCAAAAATCCCAGCGCGCCATAAAAAGGACCAACCATTGAAAAACGAGGCAATTCAGAAAATGACGGCTATGGAATTCAGGCGCCAAATGGCAGCGACTATTGAAATTTCAACAAACACATGATAATTTGTACACAGAGGTAAAGAACTTAATATGACGGAAAGGGAAAATTCTAAAAACATGGCACACATGACAACAGTTAACAAGTACAAAGTTACCACACTTAGGACACACCGCCAAAAGTGAAAAAGGGACAACTATCAGTGCATAACAGTTGTCACTTCATCGTCCTGCTATAAATTCAGAAAAAGAGGAGAAAACAACTCATTGTGTCAATTGCTAAGGAGAAGAAAGAAGAGCCGAGTGAAATATTGATAGAGTGAGAATTCGACCGAACATCCATCGAGTTCATAGATTTAAAACCTGGATCTCATCCCAATGTCACCACCACGATTTGGAGAGCCTTGCAGTGTCGACCAAAACACAAAAAGTATTGCTCGCGCAACAGACGCAAGGGAGAAAGAAGTACCCATAGTGGTGGATGTGGATGAAATCCACACACCATAGTATGAAGAAAAACCAATGACGATAGAGGAGGAACATAACCCAACGTAGGAGGTCGGGCAGTTGGAGGAGGACATAGAGAAAACCGAGTTCGACACATCGAGGGGACCAGGGCCACGAAAAGCTGAGAAGGTCATAGCCTCAACGCCACAGAGCCATGAACCAAAAGTAAGACATGTTTCATTACACAATTATGTACCAGAGGTGGGGGCCTCATCCCCACAAGACAAAAAAAAGGGTCACACTGAAAGTAGTGTGCACAGAGGGTCACAACCACAAGTAGAAGGGACCCTAGTTTTGCCAAAGATTCCAAGAGGGGTGCACATAGATGATGACATGGTCAACAAAGTGAGTTCCATCAAGTACTCTGACCATGAAGTTGCATATGTCACCAAATTTCCATACTTGGCACCCAAAAATTACTTAGAAAGCAGGGGAGAAGGTTCATCAGGGATGCCATTGTTAGAGCCGACGTAGTGGATTATTTGGCTTTATAACACAAGCATCATGAATTTATTGGATGTCCCAGATTTTGGGTGGGGAAAGCATATCAATGACTGTCTCAAGCAACTTCTTGCATGAGTGCACGATGAGATCTTGTGGATGGATAGGTCGATGCCTATCACTATCAACCTCATCGCAACAATCACGGGGCTACCCACATACGGAGAAAATCTAGAACAATACTTGGAAGATAAAACTAGAGCCAAGGCCATCTCAGACAAGATCAAGGACAAGTATGGTGCGGAGCACAGTATTAGGGGCATTAGGATCAGTGACATCAACGATCCCATGACAATGTTTTCCACTAGACTCCTCAGATGCAAATTGATGCACAAGTTTTGCAAAGAGGAAGTATTGGCCGGTGTAGTCGTCGCTACTGTGTGGTGTAAAAAGGGGAGCTCGATGAGCTGGGCCCCATACCTCTTGAACTCATTCTTAGAGGAATATAAGGACACACATGAATAGGGATCTGAGTTCCACTACTCATGGCTACTCATCCTCATTGGCCTCATTGGCTGGAAGGAACCAGTATATAGAAAGTACTTGGAGATACCAGGGAAATGTGGTGCAACACGTTACATATGATTATGTAGGAGCGCAGACCTAAAGAGAAAGAAGACAAACACATACATATTTTCGAGGTATTTCACAGAAATGCAGGACCTCATTGCATATACATGACGCATTTCACTAGAGACAAAACCAAGGAGTAGCTACAAATCAACTATTGTGTGACATTGAAAGAAATCTAGAGAGAGGTCCAGGAGTGGCTTGAAGAATGGAAGGTACTGGAGATTCCAACCGTAGTACCAAGCTCACAAACTCAGATGCACGGAAGACCAACCCCAATGCACCAAATAGGAGCCAACGGGGCAGGAACCAAAAAGAGGAGTATGCAAGGTCAAGTGGGGGGAAGCACCCCAGCCAAGAAGAAACCTAGAACCTAGAACATACCACCATGGGGCCCTACATAGACTCCACCGTGCGTAGAACAACCACCAACACATTCAACGGAAAAAGTGCGTGCATAAGAAACAAGCATAGGGACCCAGGAGATTCCTAAGGCAGAAGAAATGGGGCCAACCACTTTCGGAGATACTCAGAGGCCCACTAGTCCCAATCCATCAGACACCCAAGAGAAACGATCAGGGGAGAAAACCGGTGGTGGCCAAAAGAAGGCGAAGGCCCACAAACCACAGAGCCATATATCACTAACCTCGTACGATGTGGAGTTAGTGGTGACAATAGTCAAGGAAAGACTGGCTGAGGTGTGGGAGAATGCAAAGAAGCACATGACTTCAATTGCAGATCAAGTGCAAGAAGTAAAAACTACATTGGAGCAACTAAGGATTGGGACAACAAAGGCACCAAAAGAAACACCCATGCATTCTAAGGAAGGAGTGCCAGTACCGGAAACAGTTCAATTTGCAGTGCAGGCGAGCGCCAATTTCATTATCATGCTTGAGATGATGTTCCTTGATGAAGAAAAAACACAGAAACCCCTAAAGGAAATTGAGACATTGGATGTGGCATTGGCCAAGATTCCAAAAAAGTTTTTGTATAAACTTCAGGTAAGCGTTGCGTAGGATATTTAGTCTAGAGTAAGAGTGGACGCGAGGAATCTACAAGTAGCCCAGACAGAAAACATCACGATGAAGAACGCACTCAACCTTGAAGAATAATAGAAAGAGAGAGAGCATCAAAAAGTGGAGGATATGGAGAATCAGAGCCACATACTGTTTCAATCCATTCCCGATAACACAAATAAAGATTCAGGGTCTTCAGAAGAGAAGTTGCGAAGGATAGAGCAAACTATCCAACAATATAAAGATAAAATTAAAGAGCTGGAGGAGCATGTCAAACCCACTAATCCCCTAGAAGTCAGAGCACAATGAGAATAAGAGGAAACGACAAATGTGGAGGACATCGACCAAAGCATAAAAATAGTCATTGAGTTGTTAGAAAACAGCGCACAATTGTGGACTTACCTCCTTGAGGATGGAAGCCTCCAGGAACTACAAGAGAAGGAAAACAAACTCCATGCAACAATGGAGGAATTGAAGTAGTGACATAAAACAATGTCATTGTTGAAGAATATCAAGACTTCCACCAGAGTGAAGGCTCTACAACTGGAAGAGAAAGAAATGCAAGAACAAAAGACAACAAGACAGGTTTTGTTGGAGCCCCTACAAGAAAAGGCAGAGCAGCTAGTCATGAAGAGCGACGCAGCTAAGAAGACATTGAAAAAATCGGATCCGAGGGAGGAGAGATTTTACAATCTCCTATCATGAAGTAGGTGGTCACCACTATGACTGAAAAGAGTAGTTACGCTCACCAACAATGCCAGTGGATAACAAAAATGTATGACGCATTGCAACATGCAGTAACAAAAGAAGGAAGTAGGGAGTGACAACTACACAAGTTAGGCAGTGACTCGGAACAAGGCACGATGTCAGTGTTGGGGGCCCATTGGGAACATGCCAATTTTTGGGGAAAAAACACAACGTGGAGGAAATACAGTTGGAAAGGAGGCATGTGAGGCGCGCATGCAAGAAGATGGGAAATAAAGATAGCTGACAGGAAAAGCAATGGATGAAAGGAAAATGCACATGCAGAGGAGGAAAGTGCGTAAGGACAACATGCAATAAGACCTAACCAGATTAGGGTTTTGGTAAGCGAATGTAATGACTGATGAGCCAAAAATACATATAAATAGATACCTAGGAGGTCTAGGGTTTTTTTTGATTTTATGGAGTGTTACTTGCGTGAGAAGAAGTAACTAGTCTGTAACACTATTGTAATCCAATCCAATATTGTAATATGTTGAGCTATAGAGGGTCAGAAGGGTAGATATCGAGGGTTAGATCACAGGCTGAGGATCCTGGTGTGATCTAGTCTGCCTCATCATAGATCTCGACCCGACTGAGGATGAGTTGTAAAACGCCCATCGTTGTAGTTTAGGAACTACCATAATAAAAGATCTTGAGAGCCAAATCTTTGTGGATGTAGCCCAAGAGGGGGTGAACCATGGTAAGACCTATGTTATGTGATTGAATGTTTATGTCTCTTTTACTGTCAATAAGTAGATGTTAGAATGATGTTTGAATGAATCAATGGATCTAATTACATTACATTCATGGATGAGAATGACGATATATTGCTCTAATAAGTAGATAGAATTCACAACGTGCAACTCACATATCCCCATTCAGTCTTGGACTGTGAGAATTTGAGCGTTGCAGTCACCCATTAAGATTATCTTGGGTGAAACTGCGCAATGCACTCTGTGTGTTGTGTTTCCTTCTGATTTACCAAGATGGCCAATAGTTTTAGAGGCTTTGTTGGATCCCCAATAGACCTAAACCTGGGTCAAATCATGTTAAAGGCATAACTAAGATAAACAACCAACATATGGTCTTCTTGAACAATTTCCAGTTACCTATGAGATATGATGTCGACACCGAACTACTGGAAAAATTTGAGCAAACTAAGGCCGACCACATATCTGATCATATCCGAGGATGGAAGTGTAGAAAGAGCCTGATTAAGGTCAAGGTCCCTCCTACATTCTTGCTTGAGTGGTTCTTGAAATATTTGGTTCCCTATATATCCAAAGATGTAGCAACTTTCAAGGTGTTTTCAGAAGAGTAGGCTAATATGAGAGCCGAGTAGCTAGAACTGATCTACTCTTAGTCTGGCATGCTCTATGAGATCTTGCCATATGTGCCATGATATACTCTCAATAAGGCCAAAAAAAAGTATGGGACCCACACTGATGACATTGTGGGCTCAACACAAAGTAAGTCCACAGATCCATTGTCAAATCAATTGCAACAATTGTCGATACAACAGACTGTGGACATCCAAACTCCTAGTTTGGTTGTCCCCACTACCCATACATCAAATGTACACAGTGTGCACTGGACGAATCTCAAGGATAACCAACGGACCGAGGGAAAGAAGAAACAACAAAATAAAAAGGGTAAAGGGGATAAAAAAGGATGCCAACAATGCTGGCGGGGGAAAAATAGAGAAGAAGAAGTCGAAGTATCTATGTAATATCTTCACGAAAGACCACCCAACTCACCTATGCCCTCATCTTGCAGAAGACCAAAAGCTATTAGCGAAACAATAGCATGTTGTGTTGACAAACCCTTTTCTACAAGGGAAAAATATGGCTCAGGCTTCCGCATCCACAAGCACAACAGGGGGTAGTCAGGGACCCCCTGCGCCTACCACTAAAAACCCGACCATAAAAATTTACATGATGAACGTCGATGCTCATTTATCGACTAGGACTCGTGACTACAAAAGGTTGAAATTTTTTGAGAAGGGAAAGGAGGCCACTAACCCATCGACTCCTCTTCAAATTGAGAAGGTAGTGGGTGAAACAATGACTTGCATCCCTAAATGTGCATTTAAGAAGGCTTCCCATAATCCAAATGTGAGGGTTGATCATAACTACTTTGTTGTGGAGGATATGGCATAGACCCCTGGTGCATTTTCTTCTCTGGAGGTCCTCCAGAGTTTCCCATCACAAAGAAAAGATCATTTGTCCTCCTTTGGAGTGGCAGAGACTAGTAACCCATGAGCGATTTTTTTCGATCCAACTAACCTAAAACCTCGTCTTCCTCACCACGATGCCATTTAGATAGTAGTGGACTACACCAAAAAATCCTTTACGTGGAACCTTTTCCATATGGTGGTTGATGAGGGTGCAGTTGAGCACTCAATACACCCTAAAAAGTCCATGTACACTTTTTCTTTTTGGGTACCACTCAATGTTTTTCATTGTCTAATTCGACTTCAGTATGAAAAATGTTTCCTTTTCTTATCATTTTGATTCTCATTAAGTCCTTAAAATTTTTCTTGAACATGTGAAAACCACCATAACTTAAAATACTAACATTTAATTAAAGAATCGATAGCCAAAACATTTCCCCGATGCGCTCAAAATTTCGACATCGAAAAAGATTATAAATGAAAGAAATCACTCGAGAGGACCGAGGTCTTCGAACACTGATCTTCGTCCGTGTCGACAAAATGGAGTTTTCTTTCACGTCAGGCATCACACAAGGACATCACCAATGACCGATTCCTCCGATATCGGTAAAAGGCTTAAAGAGTAAGCGCTAATGAAGAAATAAAAGCCTCATTGATAGCTGATCAACAATACTTTTCGACATCCATACGTTTTAGAAAAGCTAGTCCATATGGAACATGATAATTTCATCTCCGATTGACGACCCTCAATACCTTTCGGCATTAGCAGTCTCGGGTTTATTTTAACACACACATCTTGTTAGGACCCAGGTTCCGATTGAGATGCATGATCAAATCACCTGTCCTCATCTTCCACATGTCTTTGTAAAATTGAATAAACATACGAGTTAGTTTTATCCTAAGTCGTTATCAATTCCCGAGGCCCAAGTCATATCCCGAGTCAGTTTTTCCACATCAACATCGTACGACTAAATCAATCGACGTCGGGAGTTCTTAACAGGGGGATACCAACCAAAACATTCACCACGCATCGTTGATTCCTGATCCGCCCACTAGGAAAGCGACATGATGCATTTAAGAGACTAATCATTTCCAAATCTCGCAATAGTTGCTAATTCGTGCACAAATCAAAAGGACTATTTGAATTTACCAATGCAACACATCTCCCTCTACATCTCTATTGTCAACCCACGATGGAATTAAATCACAGAGATCCGATCACAAAGTTCATTTGATTTTTACTCATAACAAGAGTTAATTTGTTAATGCGACATGATAGGTTCTTCCTCGTTTAAATTATTTTCTAGTTGTTTGTAACAAGATAATCGTGCACAAAGAAGTTCAAATCATCCAGAGGAGCGAGACGAGAAATTTGGAAAAAATATTCCAAGATCCCATGAGTATTAAACGACAGGTTTAGCAAGTGTTACAGGTATGTACTAGTCTATGGGTTTTTATGCTTGACTTCATAAATATTTAATCCAATGTTACTCTGTACGCATGCCTAAAGGATTGATTTCGAGTGTAGGAACGATGCCTCCAAGAAAGATGAACACTAGGCAATCACCGAGGGAGCCAAATAAAAAGGAACCAGAGGTGGGAGAAGGCTCTTCCCCAGTGGTTACGAAAAAGTTGGAATTTTCCCCAAGACCAGAAACAGTCATCAGAACGTCCACCAAGAATATTTTCACTCAGCCTCCGACCTTTGGAGACATAGAGGAAAGCATAGGGACCAAGGAAGTACTCCCGCAATGGGGAAAATTTTTCAAGAAGATCAAGCGGGAATAATTTCCTGAATATGCTCCGCACAACGACCCTGATACGAGAAAGCTCGACAATGAAGTCTTTCCCAATATCCGAAAATTGTACCTCCACATAGTAATGAGCATAAATCCAGTTTCCCCCTGCATAGAACTTCTTAAGTGGCTTATCGACCACACAGACACACAAAGATGTTTGATTAATGATGACAATGGCGAATGTGTCGGAGTTTTCCTTCCGGTGGAAGTGCAGAATTAGTACCAACTCAGAGACCCAGAGGAGCGTCTAAACAACGATTTTGTTGTAAGATTCTATGAGAAACATGACACCATCCGGGTAATGGATTCATGGTGGAGAGAGGATAAAAATTAAACTAATCAGACTTCTGGATGGTACCAGATGACCAACCTAAGAGATTTGTACATCTATCTAATGGTCCTCCTCTACTGGTTGCATGGGGAGAAAGATTGCTCCGGGTTTTCAGAGGCTTGGATGCCTCTTGCTTATAATGTAGCCATTTCTAAAAGAGGTTTTAACTGGGGTGCCATCATTTCCAAACAGCTGAGCACTTGCATACAACAAGTTGAGACACCAAAAGAAGGAGTGACTCCATACTTTTACATGGCTTCCTATTTGTTGGACATCATCTGTGTCCGAAATGCCTTTACTAGAATTAACTTGAGTTGGCACTCCTCAGAACTCACGGTCCATGTACATTTTGGCATCTTGTGGGAGAACATGTACAAGAAATAATATTCACTCATTCGCGATCAATTCATCGTGCACATTCATGTATTGCTTTTCAAGAAAGAGTGCCCAATATTGTCGGTTGCGGAAAAAAGATAATATCCAAAGTAGGTCACTGGTACCTGGATGAGAGTGATACCTACTGTTGTCGCAAGAGTTGACTCTAGGCTGTAATAGAGCCAAGCCTTAGCACATTTTAAAAAGAAAAAGTTATTTATTGTTCAGAACTTGACTTGGGTTGCAGCAAGAAAAACCCTGAAAATTTATTTTGAGTGCACTTCTGACCTAATACACTTAGAGACAGTTCTCTAAACAGCCAAGGGCTCTTTACTCAGGAATATTCAATGATTACAGCAAGAAGGCCAGATTTATTATTAGAAAAGATGTTTAATCAGGTTTGGGGGTTGATCCAGGAAAACAGTCCATTGGGCATGGAGTCAAGTGAAAACCATAGAAAGGAGATCATAACAGGGATCACATTACTTGCAGAAAATGAGGCAAAGTAAGTCTTTCTTTCAACTATAAATAATCATGAATTAATAGCAGAAAAAGAAAAGGAAAGGGCCATCACAGTGAAAGCATCAATCAAGGAGGAATTTTCACTATGACTTTGGAAGAAAAAACTAAAGGCTGATGGCTAGATACAGAGCACTTATCTGGAGTGAATTCTGAACAGTCATCATGAAAACAATAMTTTTATCAACTGCGTGTAAGGAGAATTTAAAATCAATTCCAAACATATTTAACTCAGTCGACAAAAGAATAGATAGATAATAGGACAAAAAGAGGACATAGCGAAAGAAATGACCGTAATGAATCTCATAATTTCAAGAAAACGCGTCACTGTGTATAATTCTATTTCTGGTTCTCAAAATAACTCTGCGTTCCACACAAGAGCTCTCTGCCCTCAGAGCTTCCTCCCCCGGCTTCTTTAATGTTTACAATGGATTCATTTCTATATAAATTCCCTCTCAAGGAGGTTGAAACCGTCTCATATCATAACGTACAATCAACTAATTTCAACTGTCTTTTAACTAACAGTAATCTGAACTAAATTAAAAGTACAATATACATCCTAATTTCTAGCAAAATGTTAATGGCCGTAAGTGCATTAGATCCTCCTCCATGAGTTGTCATTCTGTCTTCAGGTTAATGGCTTTTACGATTTGATCCAAATCTCTACGGTGATAAGGCTTGTAACGTGACATAACTTCAAGTAATTGGATCATATTTTATATAATCTTCTCTAACGCTTCTAACAAGACATAGTGTCGGTTATTTTAATCAGATTTTTATGCCGTCTTCACTATAGGTTGATGCATGAGAAATGTAGTGCAACCATCTGAACTACCTGCAATTATTTTCTTTTCATCCAAACTCCAAACAACGCTCAAAATTTTTCCTTTTAACTCGAACAACATAGATGCGAATAGCACCATTATCACAACCAATGTCACTCGTTGCACCGCAAGTTCTTCTTATGACGATAGCAGGTTTTATTGCTGAACGAACGTGTTGAGACACGGTCAATCCATACCCTGACCTGTTTCATTTTTGAGACTTTGAAGCGCGCAAATTTTCCCATCGGCCTTCGGGCTTTGGGATAAAAAGATGTAGTATGCAAAACGATAAGTGAAACCCCGAAATCCCGTGATTGGTCCACGTTTTATGCACGCAGCGTGCGTTGGTGTCTGGCAGTTGTCGTTTCTTCAATCGCTGAGATTCTGACCGTTTTTACTGTTCCATAGTAAAGGTCCTCCAAATCGATAACATCCACGCTTCATATTAACCTGAAACAAAAACTTAGGAAGGGATATACAACTTTGATTTTTAGTAAACTTTGCAATCGATAAGGGGATCCACAAAGCGCACATGCAACTCTAACTGAAAAATGGTTCCATCATTTGCATTGCCCGACACGAAAATTCTTCCTGGTCAAGCGCCTGGAAATCAATTGCTCTAGCCTCTTAATAAGTGTTTTGTCACCCACGATCGAGCAAGGAGCATTCTATTTTCTTACACACCAACCACCGAGAGTAACATTGTTTATGTTGCGACCCATAAACCCTTTGTCTATATTGTCAAGCACCAGAAAACTTCCTTGCGAATGGTGTATTGCTCTGCATTATCCTTCTGAAGTCTCTGAGCCCAAGGGAACGTAAGTGCTACTTTGGGAGATTGTATAATGCAGATCACTTTTGACAGTTGTGTTTCGAAATCCTGGAGAGTTGCAAATAAGCGTGTGAAATGAGAATTGTTTGAGAGAGATTGTTCCATCCCCAGATCATGATTTCAACAAACTTTCGAGATAATGCCATCCAAGTGAACCTGAATCCTTCTACCATCTGGAACGTTTGGACTGTCTATATGACTTTCCATTTGTATTCTAGTTCTTCTTCGACGTAGAGAAAAAGTTCCATGTCCGTGCATTAATTGATGTATGTTAAGGTACGTGTTGCTTCATCCACAAGCTCAAACAATCCACTCTTGTTCATTCAAAATGCCAGGTTAATATCTCCAATGGGTCACGTATTATGACGTCCAAAGATTGTCGAAACCTCCTCTAAAATACTGGAAATTTGCAATGAAATCTATGACAGCACGAGAAGCCTAAAACCATGTCATTGGGCCCGTGATGATCTTTCCACCAAATGTTATACCACTTGTTATCGCAATAGCTATAAAATAAAGCATGAGTGATGATCGCTTATCTCCTGTGCCAGAGATGATTATATTTTTAACGTCACCATCATTTGTTGTGAAAAGGAGGCTTTCCAAACCATTATATTTACCTGCTGGATAATTGAAAGGCTGAAGTTTCCTGTGTAATTATTGATATTCTTCACTTCCGAAGACATAGCCATCTGCTACAGGTACAATGTGTGTAATCCCATTTCCGTCATCCACTTAGAAATTCTGTACTCAACAGCAATAGCAAGGACAACCTGTACAGTTATATAAAGTCCTGGAACATTAAATATTTCAAACATTATTTCTCCAGTATATTCACGATTTTCAGGAGCAGTAAGAGGATTCTCAGTTAAGAGGAAATGGTGATCCTCATACACATTTAGGATGAAGACACTAAGGAGAGAAAAATTCAAACTCTGTTACAACATAGGCTCCAT